>CAXKVX010003958.1:0-26548 GCA_964058865.1 Eleocharis quinqueflora
AGAAACACTTCTCACAGTAGCATAAGATGCTTTGCGGTGTTTTCTTTAATAGTTAGGACCAATAAATGAAGTACTCTGATCAGAAACACTTCTCATAGAAGCATAAGATGCTTTGTGGTGTTTTCTTGAATTATTACCACCCATTAATGAAGTATTCGGATCTAAAACACTTCTCCTAGTAAGATATGAAGCTCTGTGGAGTTTCCTTGAAAGTTACCACTCATAAATGAAGTACTCTGATAAAAACACTTCACCTAGTAGGATAAGATGATTTGTTTTGTTTTCTTTAATGGTTTGCACCCATAAATGATATACTCTGATCAGAAACATTTCTCACAGAAGCATAAGATGCTTTGTTGTTTTTTCTTGAATGGTTACCCCCATAAACGAAGTAATCTGATCTGAAACACTTCTCGTAGTAGGATAAGATGCTTAGTGGTGTTTTCTTCAATGGTTACGACCCATAAATGAAGTAATCTGATCAGAATCACTCATAAATTAAGTACTCAGATATAAAGCACATAAATTGGTATTCTATGCTTCTTCGTGGAGTTTTGTTGAATGGTTACAACACTTAAATGAAGTACTCAGGGAAGAAACTCTTCTCATAGTAAGATATGATGCTTTGTAGAGTTTTCTTGAAAGGTTACCACTCCTAAAAGTACTCTGATAAAAAAAAAATATTCATAGTAGGATAAGATGCTCTTGTGGTGTTTTCTTTAATGATTAGCATTCATAAATGAAGTACTCTGATCGCAAACACTTCTCATAGAAGCATAAGATGTTTTGTGGTGTTTTCTTCAATGGTTACGACCCATAAATGACGTAATCTGATCAGAATCACTCATAAATTAAGTACTCAGATATCAAGCACATAAATTGGTATTCTATGCTTCTTCGTGGTGTTTTGGTGAATGGTTACAACACTTAAATGAAGTACTCAGGGAAGAAACTCTTCTCATAGTAAGATATGATGCTTTGTAGAGTTTTCTTGAAAGGTTACCACTCCTAAAAGTACTCTGATAAAAAAACAATACTCATAGTAGGATAAGATGCTCTTGTGGTGTTTTCTTTAATGATTAGCATTCATAAATGAAGTACTCTGATCGCAAACACTTCTCATAGAAGCATATGATGTTTTGTGGTGTTTTCTTGAATGGTTACCACCAATAAATGAAATATTCGGATCTGAAACACTTCTCTTAGTAGGATAAGATGTTGTGTTATTTTCTTTAATGGTTACGGCCCATAAATGAAGTATTCTGATCATAATAACTCATAAATTAAGTACCCAAATATCAAGCACATAAATTGGAATTCTATGCTTCTTCGTGGTGTATTGTTGAATGATTATAACACTTAAATGAAGTACTCAGAGAAGAAACTCTTCTCATAATAAGATATGATGCTTTGTGGAGTTTTCTTCAAAGGTACCACTCACAATGGAAGTACTCTGATAAAAAACACTTCAACTAGTAGGATAAGATGTTTTGCGGTTTTTTCTATAATAGTTAGCTCCCAAAAATGAAGTACTCTGATCAGAAACACTTCTCATAGAAGCATAAGATGCTTTGTGGTGTTTTCTTGAATTATTACCACCCATTAATGAAGTATTCGGATCTAAAACACTTTGCCTAGTAAGATAAGATGCTCTGTGGAGTTTCCTTGATAGTTTACCACTCATAAATGATGTACTCTGATAAAAAACACTTCCCATAGTAGGATAAGATGCTTTGTGGAGTTCTGTTTAATGGTTAGCACCCATAAATGAAGTACTTAGATCAGAAACACTTCTCACAGTAGCATAAGATGCTTTGCGGTGTTTTCTTTAATAGTTAGGACCAATAAATGAAGTACTCTGATCAGAAACACTTCTCATAGAAGCATAAGATGCTTTGTGGTGTTTTCTTGAATTATTACCACCCATTAATGAAGTATTCGGATCTAAAACACTTCTCCTAGTAAGATATGAAGCTCTGTGGAGTTTCCTTGAAAGTTACCACTCATAAATGAAGTACTCTGATAAAAACACTTCACCTAGTAGGATAAGATGATTTGTTTTGTTTTCTTTAATGGTTTGCACCCATAAATGATATACTCTGATCAGAAACATTTCTCACAGAAGCATAAGATGCTTTGTTGTTTTTTCTTGAATGGTTACCCCCATAAACGAAGTAATCTGATCTGAAACACTTCTCGTAGTAGGATAAGATGCTTAGTGGTGTTTTCTTCAATGGTTACGACCCATAAATGAAGTAATCTGATCAGAATCACTCATAAATTAAGTACTCAGATATCAAGCACATAAATTGGTATTATATGCTTCTTCGTGGAGTTTTGTTGAATGGTTACAACACTTAAATGAAGTACTCAGGGAAGAAACTCTTCTCATAGTAAGATATGATGCTTTGTAGAGTTTTCTTGAAAGGTTACCACTCCTAAAAGTACTCTGATAAAAAAAAAATATTCATAGTAGGATAAGATGCTCTTGTGGTGTTTTCTTTAATGATTAGCATTCATAAATGAAGTACTCTGATCGCAAACACTTCTCATAGAAGCATAAGATGTTTTGTGGTGTTTTCTTCAATGGTTACGACCCATAAATGACGTAATCTGATCAGAATCACTCATAAATTAAGTACTCAGATATCAAGCACATAAATTGGTATTCTATGCTTCTTCGTGGTGTTTTGGTGAATGGTTACAACACTTAAATGAAGTACTCAGGGAAGAAACTCTTCTCATAGTAAGATATGATGCTTTGTAGAGTTTTCTTGAAAGGTTAGCACTCCTAAAAGTACTCTGATAAAAAAACAATACTCATAGTAGGATAAGATGCTCTTGTGGTGTTTTCTTTAATGATTAGCATTCATAAATGAAGTACTCTTATCGCAAACACTTCTCATAGAAGCATATGATGTTTTGTGGTGTTTTGTTGAATGGTTACCACCAATAAATGAAATATTCGGATCTGAAACACTTCTCTTAGTAGGATAAGATCCTGTGTTATTTTTTCTTTAATGGTTACGGCCCATAAATGAAGTATTCTGATCATAATAACTCATAAATTAAGTACCCAAATATCAAGCACATAAATTAGAATTCTATGCTTCTTCGTGGTGTATTGTTGAATGATTATAACACTTAAATGAAGTACTCAGAGAAGAAACTCTTCTCATAATAAGATATGATGCTTTGTGGAGTTTTCTTCAAAGGTACCACTCACAATGGAAGTACTCTGATAAAAAACACTTCAACTAGTAGGATAAGATGTTTTGCGGTGTTTTCTTTAATAGTTAGCACCCATAATTGAAGTACTCTGATCAGAAACACTTCTCATAGAAGCATAAGATGTTTTGTGATACATTCTTGAATGGTTACCACCCATAAATGAAGTATTCGGATATGAAGCACTTCTCTAGTATGATAAGATGCTTTGTGATGCTTTCTTTATTGGTTTCCATCCATAAATGAATTATTCAGATCTAAAACATTTCTTGTCGTAAGATATGGTACTTTGTGGAGTTTTTTTTAAAGTTTACCACTGATAATGAAGTACTCTGATAAAAAATACTTACCATAGTAGGAGAAGATGCTTTGTGGTGTTCTTTAATAGTTAGCACCCATAAATGAAGTAATGTGATAAGAAACACTTCTCATAGAAGCATAAGTTGCTTTTGTGGTGTATTCTTGAATGGTTACCACCCTTAAATGAAGTATTAGGATCTGAAATACTTCTAGTAGTAGGATAAGATGCTTTGTGGTATTTTCTTGAATGGTTACCACCCATTAATGAAGTATTCGGATCTAAAACACTTCTCCTAGTAAGATAAGATGCTCTGTGGAGTTTCCTTGATAGTTTACCACTCATAAATGATGTACTCTGATAAAAAACACTTCCCTTAGTAGGATAAGATGCTTTGTGGAGTTCTCTTTAATGGTTAGCACCCATAAATGAAGTACTTAGATCAGAAACACTTCTCACAGAAGCATAAGATGCTTTGCGGTGTTTTCTTTAATAGTTAGGACCAATAAATGAAGTACTCTGTGGAGTTTCCTTGAAAGTTTACCACTCATAAATGATGTACTCTGATAAAAACACTTCGCATAGTAGGATAAGATGATTTGTGTTGTTTTCTTTAATGGTTTGCACCCATAAATGATATACTCTTATCAGAAACACTTCTCACAGAAGCATAAGATGGTTTGTTGTATTTTCTTGAATGGTTACCCCCATAAACGAAGTAATCTGATCTGAAACACTTCTCGTAGTAGGATAAGATGCTTAGTGGTGTTTTCTTCAATGGTTACGACCCATAAATGAAGTAATCTGATCAGAATCACTCATAAATTAAGTACTCAGATATCAAGCACATAAATTGGTATTCTATGCTTCTTCGTGGAGTTTTGGTGAATGGTTACAACACTTAAATGAAGTACTCAGGGAAGAAACTCTTCTCATAGTAAGATATGATGCTTTGTAGAGTTTTCTTGAAAGGTTACCACTCCTTAAAATACTCTGATAAAAAAACGATACTCATAGTAGGATAAGATGCTCTTGTGGTGTTTTCTTTAATGATTAGCATTCATAAATGAAGTACTCTGATCGCAAACACTTCTCATAGAAGCATAAGATGTTTTGTGGTGTTTTCTTCAATGGTTACGACCCATAAATGAAGTAATCTGATCAGAATCACTCATAAATTAAGTACTCAGATATCAAGCACATAAATTGGTATTCTATGCTTCTTCGTGGTGTTTTTGTGAATGGTTACAACACTTAAATGAAGTACTCAGGGAAGAAACTCTTCTCATAGTAAGATATGATGCTTTGTAGAGTTTTCTTGAAAGGTTACCACTCCTAAAAGTACTCTGATAAAAAAACAATACTCATAGTAGGATAAGATGCTCTTGTGGTGTTTTCTTTAATGATTAGCATTCATAAATGAAGTACTCTGATCGCAAACACTTCTCATAGAAGCATAAGATGTTTTGTGGTGTTTTCTTCAATGGTTACGACCCATAAATGAAGTAATCTGATCAGAATCACTCATAAATTAAGTACTCAGATATCAAGCACATAAATTGGTATTATATGCTTCTTCGTGGAGTTTTGTTGAATGGTTACAACACTTAAATGAAGTACTCAGGGAAGAAACTCTTCTCATAGTAAGATATGATGCTTTGTAGAGTTTTCTTGAAAGGTTACAACTCCTAAAAGTACTCTGATAAAAAAAAATATATTCATAGTAGGATAAGATGCTCTTGTGGTGTTTTCTTTAATGATTAGCATTCATAAATGAAGTACTCTGATCGCAAACACTTCTCATAGAAGCATAAGATGTTTTGTGGTGTTTTCTTCAATGGTTACGACCCATAAATGACGTAATCTGATCAGAATCACTCATAAATTAAGTACTCAGATATCAAGCACATAAATTGGTATTCTATGCTTCTTCGTGGTGTTTTTGTGAATGGTTACAACACTTAAATGAAGTACTCAGGGAAGAAACTCTTCTCATAGTAAGATATGATGCTTTGTAGAGTTTTCTTGAAAGGTTACCACTCCTAAAAGTACTCTGATAAAAAAACAATACTCATAGTAGGATAAGATGCTCTTGTGGTGTTTTCTTTAATGATTAGCATTCATAAATGAAGTACTCTGATCGCAAACACTTCTCATAGAAGCATATGATGTTTTGTGGTGTTTTCTTGAATGGTTACCACCAATAAATGAAATATTCGGATCTGAAACACTTCTCTTAGTAGGATAAGATGCTGTGTTATTTTCTTTAATGGTTACGGCCCATAAATGAAGTATTCTGATCATAAAAACTCATAAATTAAGTACCCAAATATCAAGCACATAAATTGGAATTCTATGCTTCTTCGTGGTGTATTGTTGAATGATTATAACACTTAAATGAAGTACTCAGAGAAGAAACTCTTCTCATAATAAGATATGATGCTTTGTGGAGTTTTCTTCAAAGGTACCACTCACAATGGAAGTACTCTGATAAAAAACACTTCAACTAGTAGGATAAGATGTTTTGCGGTTTTTTCTATAATAGTTAGCTCCCAAAAATGAAGTACTCTGATCAGAAACACTTCTAATAGAAGCATAAGATGCTTTGTGGTGTTTTCTTGAATTATTACCACCCATTAATGAAGTATTCGGATCTAAAACACTTTGCCTAGTAAGATAAGATGCTCTGTGGAGTTTCCTTGATAGTTTACCACTCATAAATGATGTACTCTGATAAAAAACACTTCCCATAGTAGGATAAGATGCTTTGTGGAGTTCTGTTTAATGGTTAGCACCCATAAATGAAGTACTTAGATCAGAAACACTTCTCACAGTAGCATAAGATGCTTTGCGGTGTTTTCTTTAATAGTTAGGACCAATAAATGAAGTACTCTGATCAGAAACACTTCTCATAGAAGCATAAGATGCTTTGTGGTGTTTTCTTGAATTATTACCACCCATTAATGAAGTATTCGGATCTAAAACACTTTGCCTAGTAAGATAAGATGCTCTGTGGAGTTTCCTTGATAGTTTACCACTCATAAATGATGTACTCTGATAAAAAACACTTCCCATAGTAGGATAAGATGCTTTGTGGAGTTCTGTTTAATGGTTAGCACCCATAAATGAAGTACTTAGATCAGAAACACTTCTCACAGTAGCATAAGATGCTTTGCGGTGTTTTCTTTAATAGTTAGGACCAATAAATGAAGTACTCTGATCAGAAACACTTCTCATAGAAGCATAAGATGCTTTGTGGTGTTTTCTTGAATTATTACCACCCATTAATGAAGTATTCGGATCTAAAACACTTCTCCTAGTAAGATATGAAGCTCTGTGGAGTTTCCTTGAAAGTTACCACTCATAAATGAAGTACTCTGATAAAAACACTTCACCTAGTAGGATAAGATGATTTGTTTTGTTTTCTTTAATGGTTTGCACCCATAAATGATATACTCTGATCAGAAACATTTCTCACAGAAGCATAAGATGCTTTGTTGTTTTTTCTTGAATGGTTACCCCCATAAACGAAGTAATCTGATCTGAAACACTTCTCGTAGTAGGATAAGATGCTTAGTGGTGTTTTCTTCAATGGTTACGACCCATAAATGAAGTAATCTGATCAGAATCACTCATAAATTAAGTACTCAGATATCAAGCACATAAATTGGTATTCTATGCTTCTTCGTGGAGTTTTGTTGAATGGTTACAACACTTAAATGAAGTACTCAGGGAAGAAACTCTTCTCATAGTAAGATATGAAGCTTTGTAGAGTTTTCTTGAAAGGTTACCACTCCTAAAAGTACTCTGATAAAAAAAAAATATTCATAGTAGGATAAGATGCTCTTGTGGTCTGTTCTTTAATGATTAGCATTCATAAATGAAGTACTCTGATCGCAAACACTTCTCATAGAAGAATAAGATGTTTTGTGGTGTTTTCTTCAATGGTTACGACCCATAAATGACGTAATCTGATCAGAATCACTCATAAATTAAGTACTCAGATATCAAGCACATAAATTGGTATTCTATGCTTCTTCGTGGTGTTTTTGTGAATGGTTACAACACTTAAATGAAGTACTCAGGGAAGAAACTCTTCTCATAGTAAGATATGATGCTTTGTAGAGTTTTCTTGAAAGGTTACCACTCCTAAAAGTACTCTGATAAAAAAACAATACTCATAGTAGGATAAGATGCTCTTGTGGTGTTTTCTTTAATGATTAGCATTCATAAATGAAGTACTCTGATCGCAAACACTTCTCATAGAAGCATATGATGTTTTGTGGTGTTTTCTTGAATGGTTACCACCAATAAATGAAATATTCGGATCTGAAACACTTCTCTTAGTAGGATAAGATCCTGTGTTATTTTCTTTAATGGTTACGGCCCATAAATGAAGTATTCTGATCATAATAACTCATAAATTAAGTACCCAAATATCAAGCACATAAATTGGAATTCTATGCTTCTTCGTGGTGTATTGTTGAATGATTATAACACTTAAATGAAGTACTCAGAGAAGAAACTCTTCTCATAATAAGATATGATGCTTTGTGGAGTTTTCTTCAAAGGTACCACTCACAATGGAAGTACTCTGATAAAAAACACTTCAACTAGTAGGATAAGATGTTTTGCGGTTTTTTCTATAATAGTTAGCTCCCAAAAATGAAGTACTCTGATCAGAAACACTTCTCATAGAAGCATAAGATGCTTTGTGGTGTTTTCTTGAATTATTACCACCCATTAATGAAGTATTCGGATCTAAAACACTTTGCCTAGTAAGATAAGATGCTCTGTGGAGTTTCCTTGATAGTTTACCACTCATAAATGATGTACTCTGATAAAAAACACTTCCCATAGTAGGATAAGATGCTTTGTGGAGTTCTGTTTAATGGTTAGCACCCATAAATGAAGTACTTAGATCAGAAACACTTCTCACAGTAGCATAAGATGCTTTGCGGTGTTTTCTTTAATAGTTAGGACCAATAAATGAAGTACTCTGATCAGAAACACTTCTCATAGAAGCACAAGATGCTTTGTGGTGTTTTCTTGAATTATTACCACCCATTAATGAAGTATTCGGATCTAAAACACTTCTCCTAGTAAGATATGAAGCTCTGTGGAGTTTCCTTGAAAGTTACCACTCATAAATGAAGTACTCTGATAAAAACACTTCACCTAGTAGGATAAGATGATTTGTTTTGTTTTCTTTAATGGTTTGCACCCATAAATGATATACTCTGATCAGAAACATTTCTCACAGAAGCATAAGATGCTTTGTTGTTTTTTCTTGAATGGTTACCCCCATAAACGAAGTAATCTGATCTGAAACACTTCTTGTAGTAGGATAAGATGCTTAGTGGTGTTTTCTTCAATGGTTACGACCCATAAATGAAGTAATCTGATCAGAATCACTCATAAATTAAGTACTCAGATATCAAGCACATAAATTGGTATTCTATGCTTCTTCGTGGAGTTTTGTTGAATGGTTACAACACTTAAATGAAGTACTCAGGGAAGAAACTCTTCTCATAGTAAGATATGAAGCTTTGTAGAGTTTTCTTGAAAGGTTACCACTCCTAAAAGTACTCTGATAAAAAAAAAATATTCATAGTAGGATAAGATGCTCTTGTGGTCTTTTCTTTAATGATTAGCATTCATAAATGAAGTACTCTGATCGCAAACACTTCTCATTGAAGAATAAGATGTTTTGTGGTGTTTTCTTCAATGGTTACGACCCATAAATGACGTAATCTGATCAGAATCACTCATAAATTAAGTACTCAGATATCAAGCACATAAATTGGTATTATATGCTTCTTCGTGGTGTTTTTGTGAATGGTTACAACACTTAAATGAAGTACTCAGGGAAGAAACTCTTCTCATAGTAAGATATGATGCTTTGTAGAGTTTTCTTGAAAGGTTACCACTCCTAAAAGTACTCTGATAAAAAAACAATACTCATAGTAGGATAAGATGCTCTTGTGGTGTTTTCTTTAATGATTAGCATTCATAAATGAAGTACTCTGATCGCAAACACTTCTCATAGAAGCATATGATGTTTTGTGGTGTTTTCTTGAATGGTTACCACCAATAAATGAAATATTCGGATCTGAAACACTTCTCTTAGTAGGATAAGATCCTGTGTTATTTTCTTTAATGGTTACGGCCCATAAATGAAGTATTCTGATCATAATAACTCATAAATTAAGTACCCAAATATCAAGCACATAAATTGGAATTCTATGCTTCTTCGTGGTGTATTGTTGAATGATTATAACACTTAAATGAAGTACTCAGAGAAGAAACTCTTCTCATAATAAGATATGATGCTTTGTGGAGTTTTCTTCAAAGGTACCACTCACAATGGAAGTACTCTGATAAAAAACACTTCAACTAGTAGGATAAGATGTTTTGCGGTTTTTTCTATAATAGTTAGCTCCCAAAAATGAAGTACTCTGATCAGAAACACTTCTCATAGAAGCATAAGATGCTTTGTGGTGTTTTCTTGAATTATTACCACCCATTAATGAAGTATTCGGATCTAAAACACTTTGCCTAGTAAGATAAGATGCTCTGTGGAGTTTCCTTGATAGTTTACCACTCATAAATGATGTACTCTGATAAAAAACACTTCCCATAGTAGGATAAGATGCTTTGTGGAGTTCTGTTTAATGGTTAGCACCCATAAATGAAGTACTTAGATCAGAAACACTTCTCACAGTAGCATAAGATGCTTTGCGGTGTTTTCTTTAATAGTTAGGACCAATAAATGAAGTACTCTGATCAGAAACACTTCTCATAGAAGCATAAGATGCTTTGTGGTGTTTTCTTGAATTATTACCACCCATTAATGAAGTATTCGGATCTAAAACACTTCTCCTAGTAAGATATGAAGCTCTGTGGAGTTTCCTTGAAAGTTACCACTCATAAATGAAGTACTCTGATAAAAACACTTCACCTAGTAGGATAAGATGATTTGTTTTGTTTTCTTTAATGGTTTGCACCCATAAATGATATACTCTGATCAAAAACATTTCTCACAGAAGCATAAGATGCTTTGTTGTTTTTTCTTGAATGGTTACCCCCATAAACGAAGTAATCTGATCTGAAACACTTCTCGTAGTAGGATAAGATGCTTAGTGGTGTTTTCTTCAATGGTTACGACCCATAAATGAAGTAATCTGATCAGAATCACTCATAAATTAAGTACTCAGATATCAAGCACATAAATTGGTATTCTATGCTTCTTCGTTGAGTTTTGTTGAATGGTTACAACACTTAAATGAAGTACTCAGGGAAGAAACTCTTCTCATAGTAAGATATGATGCTTTGTAGAGTTTTCTTGAAAGGTTACCACTCCTAAAAGTACTCTGATAAAAAAAAAATATTCATAGTAGGATAAGATGCTCTTGTGGTGTTTTCTTTAATGATTAGCATTCATAAATGAAGTACTCTGATCGCAAACACTTCTCATAGAAGCATAAGATGTTTTGTGGTGTTTTCTTCAATGGTTACGACCCATAAATGACGTAATCTGATCAGAATCACTCATAAATTAAGTACTCAGATATCAAGCACATAAATTGGTATTCTATGCTTCTTCGTGGTGTTTTGGTGAATGGTTACAACACTTAAATGAAGTACTCAGGGAAGAAACTCTTCTCATAGTAAGATATGATGCTTTGTAGAGTTTTCTTGAAAGGTTACCACTCCTAAAAGTACTCTGATAAAAAAACAATACTCATAGTAGGATAAGATGCTCTTGTGGTGTTTTCTTTAATGATTAGCATTCATAAATGAAGTACTCTGATCGCAAACACTTCTCATAGAAGCATATGATGTTTTGTGGTGTTTTGTTGAATGGTTACCACCAATAAATGAAATATTCGGATCTGAAACACTTCTCTTAGTAGGATAAGATCCTGTGTTATTTTCTTTAATGGTTACGGCCCATAAATGAAGTATTCTGATCATAATAACTCATAAATTAAGTACCCAAATATCAAGCACATAAATTAGAATTCTATGCTTCTTCGTGGTGTATTGTTGAATGATTATAACACTTAAATGAAGTACTCAGAGAAGAAACTCTTCTCATAATAAGATATGATGCTTTGTGGAGTTTTCTTCAAAGGTACCACTCACAATGGAAGTACTCTGATAAAAAACACTTCAACTAGTAGGATAAGATGTTTTGCGGTGTTTTCTTTAATAGTTAGCACCCATAATTGAAGTACTCTGATCAGAAACACTTCTCATAGAAGCATAAGATGTTTTGTGATACATTCTTGAATGGTTACCACCCATAAATGAAGTATTCGGATATGAAGCACTTCTCTAGTATGATAAGATGCTTTGTGATGTTTTCTTTATTGGTTTCCATCCATAAATGAATTATTCAGATCTAAAACATTTCTTGTCGTAAGATATGGTACTTTGTGGAGTTTTTTTAAAAGTTTACCACTGATAATGAAGTACTCTGATAAAAAATACTTATCATAGTAGGAGAAGATGCTTTGTGGTGTTCTTTAATAGTTAGCACCCATAAATGAAGTAATGTGATAAGAAACACTTCTCATAGAAGCATAAGATGCTTTTGTGGTGTATTCTTGAATGGTTACCACCCTTAAATGAAGTATTAGGATCTGAAATACTTCTAGTAGTAGGATAAGATGCTTTGTGGTATTTTCTTGAATGGTTACCACCCATTAATGAAGTATTCGGATCTAAAACACTTCTCCTAGTAAGATAAGATGCTCTGTGGAGTTTCCTTGATAGTTTACCACTCATAAATGATGTACTCTGATAAAAAACACTTCCCTTAGTAGGATAAGATGCTTTGTGGAGTTCTCTTTAATGGTTAGCACCCATAAATGAAGTACTTAGATCAGAAACACTCCTCACAGAAGCATAAGATGCTTTGCGGTGTTTTCTTTAATAGTTCGGACCAATAAATGAAGTACTCTGTGGAGTTTCCTTGAAAGTTTACCACTCATAAATGAAGTACTCTGATAAAAACACTTCGCATAGTAGGATAAGATGATTTGTGTTGTTTTCTTTAATGGTTTGCACCCATAAATGATATACTCTGATCAGAAACACTTCTCACAGAAGCATAAGATGGTTTGTTGTATTTTCTTGAATGGTTACCCCCATAAACGAAGTAATCTGATCTTAAACACTTCTCGTAGTAGGATAAGATACTTAGTGGTGTTTTCTTCAATGGTTACGACCCATAAATGAAGTAATCTGATCAGAATCACTCATAAATTAAGTACTCAGATATCAAGCACATAAATTGGTATTCTATGCTTCTTCGTGGAGTTTTGGTGAATGGTTACAACACTTAAATGAAGTACTCAGGGAAGAAACTCTTCTCATAGTAAGATATGATGCTTTGTAGAGTTTTCTTGACAGGTTACCACTCCTAAAAGTACTCTGATAAAAAAACGATACTCATAGTAGGATAAGATGCTCTTGTGGTGTTTTCTTTAATGATTAGCATTCATAAATGAAGTACTCTGATCGCAAACACTTCTCATAGAAGCATAAGATGTTTTGTGGTGTTTTCTTCAATGGTTACGACCCATAAATGAAGTAATCTGATCAGAATCACTCATAAATTAAGTACTCATATATCAAGCACATAAATTGGTATTCTATGCTTCTTCGTGGTGTTTTGGTGAATGGTTACAACACTTAAATGAAGTACTCAGGGAAGAAACTCTTCTCATAGTAAGATATGATGCTTTGTAGAGTTTTCTTGAAAGGTTACCACTCCTAAAAGTACTCTGATAAAAAAACAATACTCATAGTAGGATAAGATGCTCTTGTGGTGTTTTCTTTAATGATTAGCATTCATAAATGAAGTACTCTGATCGCAAACACTTCTCATAGAAGCATATGATGTTTTGTGGTGTTTTCTTGAATGGTTACCACCAATAAATGAAATATTCGGATCTGAAACACTTCTCTTAGTAGGATAAGATGCTGTGTTATTTTCTTTAATGGTTACGGCCCATAAATGAAGTATTCTGATCATAATAACTCATAAATTAAGTACCCAAATATCAAGCACATAAATTGGAATTCTATGCTTCTTCGTGGTGTATTGTTGAATGATTATAACACTTAAATAAAGTACTCAGAGAAGAAACTCTTCTCATAATAAGATATGATGCTTTGTGGAGTTTTCTTCAAAGGTACCACTCACAATGGAAGTACTCTGATAAAAAACACTTCAACTAGTAGGATAAGATGTTTTGCGGTGTTTTCTATAATATTTAGCTCCCAAAAATGAAGTACTCTGATCAGAAACACTTCTCATAGAAGCATAAGATGCTTTGTGGTGTTTTCTTGAATTATTACCACCCATTAATGAAGTATTCGGATCTAAAACACTTTGCCTAGTAAGATAAGATGCTCTGTGGAGTTTCCTTGATAGTTTACCACTCATAAATGATGTACTCTGATAAAAAACACTTCCCATAGTAGGATAAGATGCTTTGTGGAGTTCTGTTTAATGGTTAGCACCCATAAATGAAGTACTTAGATCAGAAACACTTCTCACAGTAGCATAAGATGCTTTGCGGTGTTTTCTTTAATAGTTAGGACCAATAAATGAAGTACTCTGATCAGAAACACTTCTCATAGAAGCATAAGATGCTTTGTGGTGTTTTCTTGAATTATTACCACCCATTAATGAAGTATTCGGATCTAAAACACTTCTCCTAGTAAGATATGAAGCTCTGTGGAGTTTCCTTGAAAGTTACCACTCATAAATGAAGTACTCTGATAAAAACACTTCACCTAGTAGGATAAGATGATTTGTTTTGTTTTCTTTAATGGTTTGCACCCATAAATGATATACTCTGATCAGAAACATTTCTCACAGAAGCATAAGATGCTTTGTTGTTTTTTCTTGAATGGTTACCCCCATAAACGAAGTAATCTGATCTGAAACACTTCTCGTAGTAGGATAAGATGCTTAGTGGTGTTTTCTTCAATGGTTACGACCCATAAATGAAGTAATCTGATCAGAATCACTCATAAATTAAGTACTCAGATATCAAGCACATAAATTGGTATTCTATGCTTCTTCGTGGAGTTTTGTTGAATGGTTACAACACTTAAATGAAGTACTCAGGGAAGAAACTCTTCTCATAGTAAGATATGATGCTTTGTTGAGTTTTCTTGAAAAGTTACCACTCCTAAAAGTACTCTGATAAAAAAAAAATATTCATAGTAGGATAAGATGCTCTTGTGGTGTTTTCTTTAATGATTAGCATTCATAAATGAAGTACTCTGATCGCAAACACTTCTCATAGAAGCATAAGATGTTTTGTGGTGTTTTCTTCAATGGTTACGACCCATAAATGACGTAATCTGATCAGAATCACTCATAAATTAAGTACTCAGATATCAAGCACATAAATTGGTATTCTATGCTTCTTCGTGGTGTTTTTGTGAATGGTTACAACACTTAAATGAAGTACTCAGGGAAGAAACTCTTCTCATAGTAAGATATGATGCTTTGTAGAGTTTTCTTGAAAGGTTACCACTCCTAAAAGTACTCTGATAAAAAAACAATACTCATGGTAGGATAAGATGCTCTTGTGGTGTTTTCTTTAATGATTAGCATTCATAAATGAAGTACTCTGATCGCAAACACTTCTCATAGAAGCATATGATGTTTTGTGGTGTTTTCTTGAATGGTTACCACCAATAAATGAAATATTCGGATCTGAAACACTTCTCTTAGTAGGATAAGATGCTGTGTTATTTTCTTTAATGGTTACGGCCCATAAATGAAGTATTCTGATCATAATAACTCATAAATTAAGTACCCAAATATCAAGCACATAAATTGGAATTCTATGCTTCTTCGTGGTGTATTGTTGAATGATTATAACACTTAAATGAAGTACTCAGAGAAGAAACTCTTCTCATAATAAGATATGATGCTTTGTGGAGTTTTCTTCAAAGGTACCACTCACAATGGAAGTACTCTGATAAAAAACACTTCAACTAGTAGGATAAGATGTTTTGCGGTGTTTTCTATAATATTTAGCTCCCAAAAATTAAGTACTCTGATCAGAAACACTTCTCATAGAAGCATAAGATGCTTTGTGGTGTTTTCTTGAATTATTACCACCCATTAATGAAGTATTCGGATCTAAAACACTTTGCCTAGTAAGATAAGATGCTCTGTGGAGTTTCCTTGATAGTTTACCACTCATAAATGATGTACTCTGATAAAAAACACTTCCCATAGTAGGATAAGATGCTTTGTGGAGTTCTGTTTAATGGTTAGCACCCATAAATGAAGTACTTAGATCAGAAACACTTCTCACAGTAGCATAAGATGCTTTGCGGTGTTTTCTTTAATAGTTAGGACCAATAAATGAAGTACTCTGATCAGAAACACTTCTCATAGAAGCATAAGATGCTTTGTGGTGTTTTCTTGAATTATTACCACCCATTAATGAAGTATTCGGATCTAAAACACTTCTCCTAGTAAGATATGAAGCTCTGTGGAGTTTCCTTGAAAGTTACCACTCATAAATGAAGTACTCTGATAAAAACACTTCACCTAGTAGGATAAGATGATTTGTTTTGTTTTCTTTAATGGTTTGCACCCATAAATGATATACTCTGATCAGAAACATTTCTCACAGAAGCATAAGATGCTTTGTTGTTTTTTCTTGAATGGTTACCCCCATAAACGAAGTAATCTGATCTGAAACACTTCTCGTAGTAGGATAAGATGCTTAGTGGTGTTTTCTTCAATGGTTACGACCCATAAATGAAGTAATCTGATCAGAATCACTCATAAATTAAGTACTCAGATATCAAGCACATAAATTGGTATTCTATGCTTCTTCGTGGAGTTTTGTTGAATGGTTACAACACTTAAATGAAGTACTCAGGGAAGAAACTCTTCTCATAGTAAGATATGATGCTTTGTTGAGTTTTCTTGAAAAGTTACCACTCCTAAAAGTACTCTGATAAAAAAAAAATATTCATAGTAGGATAAGATGCTCTTGTGGTGTTTTCTTTAATGATTAGCATTCATAAATGAAGTACTCTGATCGCAAACACTTCTCATAGAAGCATAAGATGTTTTGTGGTGTTTTCTTCAATGGTTACGACCCATAAATGACGTAATCTGATCAGAATCACTCATAAATTAAGTACTCAGATATCAAGCACATAAATTGGTATTCTATGCTTCTTCGTGGTGTTTTTGTGAATGGTTACAACACTTAAATGAAGTACTCAGGGAAGAAACTCTTCTCATAGTAAGATATGATGCTTTGTAGAGTTTTCTTGAAAGGTTACCACTCCTAAAAGTACTCTGATAAAAAAACAATACTCATGGTAGGATAAGATGCTCTTGTGGTGTTTTCTTTAATGATTAGCATTCATAAATGAAGTACTCTGATCGCAAACACTTCTCATAGAAGCATATGATGTTTTGTGGTGTTTTCTTGAATGGTTACCACCAATAAATGAAATATTCGGATCTGAAACACTTCTCTTAGTAGGATAAGATGCTGTGTTATTTTCTTTAATGGTTACGGCCCATAAATGAAGTATTCTGATCATAATAACTCATAAATTAAGTACCCAAATATCAAGCACATAAATTGGAATTCTATGCTTCTTCGTGGTGTATTGTTGAATGATTATAACACTTAAATGAAGTACTCAGAGAAGAAACTCTTCTCATAATAAGATATGATGCTTTGTGGAGTTTTCTTCAAAGGTACCACTCACAATGGAAGTACTCTGATAAAAAACACTTCAACTAGTAGGATAAGATGTTTTGCGGTGTTTTCTATAATAGTTAGCTCCCAAAAATTAAATACTCTGATCAGAAACACTTCTCATAGAAGCATAAGATGCTTTGTGGTGTTTTCTTGAATTATTACCACCCATTAATGAAGTATTCGGATCTAAAACACTTTGCCTAGTAAGATAAGATGCTCTGTGGAGTTTCCTTGATAGTTTACCACTCATAAATGATGTACTCTGATAAAAAACACTTCCCATAGTAGGATAAGATGCTTTGTGGAGTTCTGTTTAATGGTTAGCACCCATAAATGAAGTACTTAGATCAGAAACACTTCTCACAGTAGCATAAGATGCTTTGCGGTGTTTTCTTTAATAGTTAGGACCAATAAATGAAGTACTCTGATCAGAAACACTTCTCATAGAAGCATAAGATGCTTTGTGGTGTTTTCTTGAATTATTACCACCCATTAATGAAGTATTCGGATCTAAAACACTTCTCCTAGTAAGATATGAAGCTCTGTGGAGTTTCCTTGAAAGTTTACCACTCATAAATGAAGTACTCTGATAAAAACACTTCGCATAGTAGGATAAGATGATTTGTGTTGTTTTCTTTAATGGTTTGCACCCATAAATGATATACTCTGATCAGAAACACTTCTCACAGAAGCATAAGATGGTTTGTTGTATTTTCTTGAATGGTTACCCCCATAAACGAAGTAATCTGATCTGAAACACTTCTCGTAGTAGGATAAGATGCTTAGTGGTGTTTTCTTCAATGGTTACGACCCATAAATGAAGTAATCTGATCAGAATCACTCATAAATTAAGTACTCATATATCAAGCACATAAATTGGTATTCTATGCTTCTTCGTGGTGTTTTGGTGAATGGTTACAACACTTAAATGAAGTACTCAGGGAAGAAACTCTTCTCATAGTAAGATATGATGCTTTGTAGAGTTTTCTTGAAAGGTTACCACTCCTAAAAGTACTCTGATAAAAAAACAATACTCATAGTAGGATAAGATGCTCTTGTGGTGTTTTCTTTAATGATTAGCATTCATAAATGAAGTACTCTGATCGCAAACACTTCTCATAGAAGCATTTGATGTTTTGTGGTGTTTTCTTGAATGGTTACCACCAATAAATGAAATATTCGGATCTGAAACACTTCTCTTAGTAGGATAAGATGCTGTGTTATTTTCTTTAATGGTTACGGCCCATAAATGAAGTATTCTGATCATAATAACTCATAAATTAAGTACCCAAATATCAAGCACATAAATTGGAATTCTATGCTTCTTCGTGGTGTATTGTTGAATGATTATAACACTTAAATGAAGTACTCAGAGAAGAAACTCTTCTCATAATAAGATATGATGCTTTGTGGAGTTTTCTTCAAAGGTACCACTCACAATGGAAGTACTCTGATAAAAAACACTTCAACTAGTAGGATAAGATGTTTTGCGGTGTTTTCTATAATAGTTAGCTCCCAAAAATGAAGTACTCTGATCAGAAACACTTCTCATAGAAGCATAAGATGCTTTGTGGTGTTTTCTTGAATTATTACCACCCATTAATGAAGTATTCGGATCTAAAACACTTTGCCTAGTAAGATAAGATGCTCTGTGGAGTTTCCTTGATAGTTTACCACTCATAAATGATGTACTCTGATAAAAAACACTTCCCATAGTAGGATAAGATGCTTTGTGGAGTTCTGTTTAATGGTTAGCACCCATAAATGAAGTACTTAGATCAGAAACACTTCTCACAGTAGCATAAGATGCTTTGCGGTGTTTTCTTTAATAGTTAGGACCAATAAATGAAGTACTCTGATCAGAAACACTTCTCATAGAAGCATAAGATGCTTTGTGGTGTTTTCTTGAATTATTACCACCCATTAATGAAGTATTCGGATCTAAAACACTTCTCCTAGTAAGATATGAAGCTCTGTGGAGTTTCCTTGAAAGTTACCACTCATAAATGAAGTACTCTGATAAAAACACTTCACCTAGTAGGATAAGATGATTTGTTTTGTTTTCTTTAATGGTTTGCACCCATAAATGATATACTCTGATCAGAAACATTTCTCACAGAAGCATAAGATGCTTTGTTGTTTTTTCTTGAATGGTTACCCCCATAAACGAAGTAATCTGATCTGAAACACTTCTCGTAGTAGGATAAGATGCTTAGTGGTGTTTTCTTCAATGGTTACGACCCATAAATGAAGTAATCTGATCAGAATCACTCATAAATTAAGTACTCAGATATCAAGCACATAAATTGGTATTCTATGCTTCTTCGTGGAGTTTTGTTGAATGGTTACAACACTTAAATGAAGTACTCAGGGAAGAAACTCTTCTCATAGTAAGATATGATGCTTTGTAGAGTTTTCTTGAAAGGTTACCACTCCTAAAAGTACTCTGATAAAAAAAAAATATTCATAGTAGGATAAGATGCTCTTGTGGTGTTTTCTTTAATGATTAGCATTCATAAATGAAGTACTCTGATCGCAAACACTTCTCATAGAAGCATAAGATGTTTTGTGGTGTTTTCTTCAATGGTTACGACCCATAAATGACGTAATCTGATCAGAATCACTCATAAATTAAGTACTCAGATATCAAGCACATAAATTGGTATTCTATGCTTCTTCGTGGTGTTTTTGTGAATGGTTACAACACTTAAATGAAGTACTCAGGGAAGAAACTCTTCTCATAGTAAGATATGATGCTTTGTAGAGTTTTCTTGAAAGGTTACCACTCCTAAAAGTACTCTGATAAAAAAACAATACTCATAGTAGGATAAGATGCTCTTGTGGTGTTTTCTTTAATGATTAGCATTCATAAATGAAGTACTCTGATCGCAAACACTTCTCATAGAAGCATATGATGTTTTGTGGTGTTTTCTTGAATGGTTACCACCAATAAATGAAATATTCGGATCTGAAACACTTCTCTTAGTAGGATAAGATGCTGTGTTATTTTCTTTAATGGTTACGGTCCATAAATGAAGTATTCTGATCATAATAACTCATAAATTAAGTACCCAAATATCAAGCACATAAATTGGAATTCTATGCTTCTTCGTGGTGTATTGTTGAATGATTATAACACTTAAATGAAGTACTCAGAGAAGAAACTCTTCTCATAATAAGATATGATGCTTTGTGGAGTTTTCTTCAAAGGTACCACTCACAATGGAAGTACTCTGATAAAAAACACTTCAACTAGTAGGATAAGATGTTTTGCGGTGTTTTCTTTAATAGTTAGCACCCATAATTGAAGTACTCTGATCAGAAACACTTCTCATAGAAGCATAAGATGTTTTGTGATACATTCTTGAATGGTTACCACCCATAAATGAAGTATTCGGATATGAAGCACTTCTCTAGTATGATAAGATGCTTTGTGATGTTTTCTTTATTGGTTTCCATCCATAAATGAATTATTCAGATCTAAAACATTTCTTGTCGTAAGATATGGTACTTTGTGGAGTTTTTTTTAAAGTTTACCACTGATAATGAAGTACTCTGATAAAAAATACTTATCATAGTAGGAGAAGATGCTTTGTGGTGTTCTTTAATAGTTAGCACCCATAAATGAAGTAATGTGATAAGAAACACTTCTCATAGAAGCATAAGTTGCTTTTGTGGTGTATTCTTGAATGGTTACCACCCTTAAATGAAGTATTAGGATCTGAAATACTTCTAGTAGTAGGATAAGAAGCTTTGTGGTATTTTCTTGAATGGTTACCACCCATTAATGAAGTATTCGGATCTAAAACACTTCTCCTAGTAAGATAAGATGCTCTGTGGAGTTTCCTTGATAGTTTACCACTCATAAATGATGTACTCTGATAAAAAACACTTCCCTTAGTAGGATAAGATGCTTTGTGGAGTTCTCTTTAATGGTTAGCACCCATAAATGAAGTACTTAGATCAGAAACACTTCTCACAGAAGCATAAGATGCTTTGCGGTGTTTTCTTTAATAGTTAGGACCAATAAATGAAGTACTCTGTGGAGTTTCCTTGAAAGTTTACCACTCATAAATGAAGTACTCTGATAAAAACACTTCGCATAGTAGGATAAGATGATTTGTGTTGTTTTCTTTAATGGTTTGCACCCATAAATGATATACTCTGATCAGAAACACTTCTCACAGAAGCATAAGATGGTTTGTTGTATTTTCTTGAATGGTTACCCCCATAAACGAAGTAATCTGATCTGAAACACTTCTCGTAGTAGGATAAGATGCTTAGTGGTGTTTTCTTCAATGGTTACGACCCATAAATGAAGTAATCTGATCAGAATCACTCATAAATTAAGTACTCATATATCAAGCACATAAATTGGTATTCTATGCTTCTTCGTGGTGTTTTGGTGAATGGTTACAACACTTAAATGAAGTACTCAGGGAAGAAACTCTTCTCATAGTAAGATATGATGCTTTGTAGAGTTTTCTTGAAAGGTTACCACTCCTAAAAGTACTCTGATAAAAAAACAATACTCATAGTAGGATAAGATGCTCTTGTGGTGTTTTCTTTAATGATTAGCATTCATAAATGAAGTACTCTGATCGCAAACACTTCTCATAGAAGCATTTGATGTTTTGTGGTGTTTTCTTGAATGGTTACCACCAATAAATGAAATATTCGGATCTGAAACACTTCTCTTAGTAGGATAAGATGCTGTGTTATTTTCTTTAATGGTTACGGCCCATAAATGAAGTATTCTGATCATAATAACTCATAAATTAAGTACCCAAATATCAAGCACATAAATTGGAATTCTATGCTTCTTCGTGGTGTATTGTTGAATGATTATAACACTTAAATGAAGTACTCAGAGAAGAAACTCTTCTCATAATAAGATATGATGCTTTGTGGAGTTTTCTTCAAAGGTACCACTCACAATGGAAGTACTCTGATAAAAAACACTTCAACTAGTAGGATAAGATGTTTTGCGGTGTTTTCTATAATAGTTAGCTCCCAAAAATGAAGTACTCTGATCAGAAACACTTCTCATAGAAGCATAAGATGCTTTGTGGTGTTTTCTTGAATTATTACCACCCATTAATGAAGTATTCGGATCTAAAACACTTTGCCTAGTAAGATAAGATGCTCTGTGGAGTTTCCTTGATAGTTTACCACTCATAAATGATGTACTCTGATAAAAAACACTTCCCATAGTAGGATAAGATGCTTTGTGGAGTTCTGTTTAATGGTTAGCACCCATAAATGAAGTACTTAGATCAGAAACACTTCTCACAGTAGCATAAGATGCTTTGCGGTGTTTTCTTTAATAGTTAGGACCAATAAATGAAGTACTCTGATCAGAAACACTTCTCATAGAAGCATAAGATGCTTTGTGGTGTTTTCTTGAATTATTACCACCCATTAATGAAGTATTCGGATCTAAAACACTTCTCCTAGTAAGATATGAAGCTCTGTGGAGTTTCCTTGAAAGTTACCACTCATAAATGAAGTACTCTGATAAAAACACTTCACCTAGTAGGATAAGATGATTTGTTTTGTTTTCTTTAATGGTTTGCACCCATAAATGATATACTCTGATCAGAAACATTTCTCACAGAAGCATAAGATGCTTTGTTGTTTTTTCTTGAATGGTTACCCCCATAAACGAAGTAATCTGATCTGAAACACTTCTCGTAGTAGGATAAGATGCTTAGTGGTGTTTTCTTCAATGGTTACGACCCATAAATGAAGTAATCTGATCAGAATCACTCATAAATTAAGTACTCAGATATCAAGCACATAAATTGGTATTCTATGCTTCTTCGTGGAGTTTTGTTGAATGGTTACAACACTTAAATGAAGTACTCAGGGAAGAAACTCTTCTCATAGTAAGATATGATGCTTTGTAGAGTTTTCTTGAAAGGTTACCACTCCTAAAAGTACTCTGATAAAAAAAAAATATTCATAGTAGGATAAGATGCTCTTGTGGTGTTTTCTTTAATGATTAGCATTCATAAATGAAGTACTCTGATCGCAAACACTTCTCATAGAAGCATAAGATGTTTTGTGGTGTTTTCTTCAATGGTTACGACCCATAAATGACGTAATCTGATCAGAATCACTCATAAATTAAGTACTCAGATATCAAGCACATAAATTGGTATTCTATGCTTCTTCGTGGTGTTTTTGTGAATGGTTACAACACTTAAATGAAGTACTCAGGGAAGAAACTCTTCTCATAGTAAGATATGATGCTTTGTAGAGTTTTCTTGAAAGGTTACCACTCCTAAAAGTACTCTGATAAAAAAACAATACTCATAGTAGGATAAGATGCTCTTGTGGTGTTTTCTTTAATGATTAGCATTCATAAATGAAGTACTCTGATCGCAAACACTTCTCATAGAAGCATATGATGTTTTGTGGTGTTTTCTTGAATGGTTACCACCAATAAATGAAATATTCGGATCTGAAACACTTCTCTTAGTAGGATAAGATGCTGTGTTATTTTCTTTAATGGTTACGGCCCATAAATGAAGTATTCTGATCATAATAACTCATAAATTAAGTACCCAAATATCAAGCACATAAATTGGAATTCTATGCTTCTTCGTGGTGTATTGTTGAATGATTATAACACTTAAATGAAGTACTCAGAGAAGAAACTCTTCTCATAATAAGATATGATGCTTTGTGGAGTTTTCTTCAAAGGTACCACTCACAATGGAAGTACTCTGATAAAAAACACTTCAACCAGTAGGATAAGATGTTTTGCGGTGTTTTCTATAATAGTTAGCTCCCAAAAATGAAGTACTCTGATCAGAAACACTTCTCATAGAAGCATAAGATGCTTTGTGGTGTTTTCTTGAATTATTACCACCCATTAATGAAGTATTCGGATCTAAAACACTTTGCCTAGTAAGATAAGATGCTCTGTGGAGTTTCCTTGATAGTTTACCACTCATAAATGATGTACTCTGATAAAAAACACTTCCCATAGTAGGATAAGATGCTTTGTGGAGTTCTGTTTAATGGTTAGCACCCATAAATGAAGAACTTAGATCAGAAACACTTCTCACAGTAGCATAAGATGCTTTCGGTGTTTTCTTTAATAGTTAGGACCAATAAATGAAGTACTCTGATCAGAAACACTTCTCATAGAAGCATAAGATGCTTTGTGGTGTTTTCTTGAATTATTACCACCCATTAATGAATTATTCGGATCTAAAACACTTCTCACAGTAGGATAAGATGCTTTGTGGAGTTCTCTTTAATGGTTAGCACCCATAAATGAAGTACTTAGATCAGAAGCACTTCTCACAGTAGCATAAGATGATTTGCGGTGTTTTCTTTAATAGTTAGGACCAATAAATGAAGTACTCTGATCAGAAACACTTCTCATAGGGAAGAAACTCTTCTCATAGTAAGATATGATGCTTTGTAGAGTTTTCTTGAAAGGTTACCACTCCTAAAAGTACTCTGATAAAAAAACAATACTCATAGTAGGATAAGATGCTCTTGTGGTGTTTTCTTTAATGATTAGCATTCATAAATGAAGTACTCTGATCGCAAACACTTCTCATAGAAGCATATGATGTTTTGTGGTGTTTTCTTGAATGGTTACCACCAATAAATGAAATATTCGGATCTGAAACACTTCTCTTAGTAGGATAAGATGCTGTGTTATTTTCTTTAATGGTTACGGCCCATAAATGAAGTATTCTGATCATAATAACTCATAAATTAAGTACCCAAATATCAAGCACATAAATTGGAATTCTATGCTTCTTCGTGGTGTATTGTTGAATGATTATAACACTTAAATGAAGTACTCAGAGAAGAAACTCTTCTCATAATAAGATATGATGCTTTGTGGAGTTTTCTTCAAAGGTACCACTCACAATGGAAGTACTCTGATAAAAAACACTTCAACTAGTAGGATAAGATGTTTTGCGGTGTTTTCTATAATAGTTAGCTCCCAAAAATGAAGTACTCTGATCAGAAACACTTCTCATAGAAGCAAAAGATGCTTTGTGGTGTTTTCTTGAATTATTACCACCCATTAATGAAGTATTCGTATCTAAAACACTTCTCCTAGTAAGATAAGATGCTCTGTGGAGTTTCCTTGATAGTTTACCACTCATAAATGATGTACTCTGATTAAAAACACTTCCCATAGTAGGATAAGATGCTTTGTGGAGTTCTCTTTAATGGTTAGCACCCATAAATGAAGTACTTAGATCAGAAACACTTCTCACAGTAGCATAAGATGCTTTGCGGTGTTTTCTTTAATAGTTAGGACCAATAAATGAAGTACTCTGATCAGAAACACTTCTCATATAAGCATAAGATGCTTTGTGGTGTTTTCTTGAATTATTACCACCCATTAATGAAGTATTCGGATCTAAAACACTTCTCCTAGTAAGATAAGATGCTCTGTGGAGTTTCCTTGATAGTTTACCACTCATAAATGATGTACTCTGATAAAAAACACTTCCCATAGTAGGATAAGATGCTTTGTGGAGTTCTCTTTAATGGTTAGCACCCATAAATGAAGTACTTAGATCAGAAGCACTTCTCACAGTAGCATAAGATGATTTGCGGTGTTTTCTTTAATAGTTAGGACCAATAAATGAAGTACTCTGATCAGAAACACTTCTTGAATGATTATAACACTTAAATGAAGTACTCAGAGAAGAAACCCTTCTCATAATAAGATATGATGCTTTGTGGAGTTTTCTTCAAAGGTACCACTCACAATGGAAGTACTCTGATAAAAAACACTTCAACTAGTAGGATAAGATGTTTTGCGGTGTTTTCTATAATAGTTAGCTCCCAAAAATGAAGTACTCTGATCAGAAACACTTCTCATAGAAGCATAAGATGCTTTGTGGTGTTTTCTTGAATTATTACCACCCATTAATGAAGTATTCGGATCTAAAACACTTCTCCTAGTAAGATATGAAGCTCTGTGGAGTTTCCTTGAAAGTTTACCACTCATAAATGAAGTACTCTGATAAAAACACTTCACCTAGTAGGATAAGATGATTTGTGTTGTTTTCTTTAATGGTTTGCACCCATAAATGATATACTCTGATCAGAAACATTTCTCACAGAAGCATAAGATGCTTTGTTGTATTTTCTTGAATGGTTACCCCCATAAATGAAGTAATCTGATCTGAAACACTTCTCGTAGTAGGATAAGATGCTTAGTGTTGTTTTCTTCAATGGTTACGACCCATAAATGAAG
>CAXKVX010003959.1:0-21248 GCA_964058865.1 Eleocharis quinqueflora
TTCATGATATGTTGCAACTGTCCCAAACAAGTAAACAACCTTTTAAACATAGATGTTTAGTATATTACAACTTTTTCTCCAAGTAGAAGCTTACTACAGTTTTCAACATATATCCAAGTCAATAAAAAAATCTTCAGGTCCTCAAACGCCCATCAGGCTACATTCATTTGCTTAATCCAATCACTTCTTTGACGATTGTGATAACACAAGGGACAACACAAAATAATTCCACATTGCTTGTCCGTATCACACCACTGGAGCTGACCATATTTTAAACCCCTTCTATTTCTCAGGAAATGCAATTGGTGGCCCAGGACCTGATCCATCGAACCTCCAACACCAAGCGGAAATACAGTGCAGCCACCTGTGCCATCCCGCTAAGTGATCTAATCTTTGAAGAAACTGCCACAAATTCTCTATTGTCTGACTCCTCTTCAATCATCACAACCTCAGTCCCAACCAAAGCACTGTCAGGAATCAGACACACGGCGAAGAAGTGTACACTTCCAAGATGCCAGCCGAGGCTTTGGCGCTGTGCTGAGGAGATTGAGGAGTTTCTCATGGCTGCACCTGGTATGGTGGCCACCGAGGCCGAGATTAGAAAGGCGATTGGGAATGGACCTGACACCAGCAAGGCTCTCAGATTGTGAGTACTCTCTCTCCTGCCTCATATGTTAGAATTTACTTGTTTTGTGCTTTAAGTTATAGGATCTTTTAAGGGATGATTTTATCTTTAACTGATTGTAGTTGTTAAAATATGTCCTTGTTTAGCCCTGCACATTTTTGCCCCATTTGTAAACTCTTCTTCTTAGTTAGTGAAAGTTTACAGTAAGCATTGACATTCCAAAAATAAAGAAAAGAAGTCCTTGTTGGCGGTTTATTCTATCGTTATCAATGAATTGTGTTATTGTTTTGAGCTAGTTGGGTTTATTGCTCAGTGAACTATCAATTTAGTTTGATGTTAAGTTCATTTAAAGTTTGAAATTGACTCTTGAGGTACTCTGCTTATCTTGTTCCCTGGACTGCTGGTTTTGAAATTGTACTAGTTATTTTGTTGAAATTGCTTAATAGACATAATTCAACAAGGGTGATTTTATCAAACAAAAAAGTATTGCCTATTTAAAATAACAACTCAAAGAGTTAATTTGCACCCACTACATTTAGATCTTTCTCCTTACAAGTGTGATTGGAAGAGCAGCTCCTATTCAAAAGTAACTTTATAATGTCCAAACACTGTTATTTAAACCAAAGAGTTAGTAATGTTAGTTGATTGCCCTTGTTCATTTCAGTTCTAGCCTTGTTGAAAATTTTGAACTAGTATTTACTTTTCCAATAGGTTAAAAAGATTTTTTTGTTTCATCATGATAACAACCCTTGGATAAACAATAGAAGGTTCATAACTAATTTGTTGTACTCGCATATCTTTTTTAGATTTTAGTTTTCTTTCTAGTTGTCCTCTTTTAATTTTTTATGTCTTGGATTCATTACAGGTTAGTTAAGCAGGATGAAGTGAAACGGCTGGGAACTGGTGGCAAGAACCACCCTTACTTATACATGCTGTATGTGATGTTATTAGAATATCTTTGAGTTGGTTAAATTTTTTTCATTATCACTGACATCTCTGTACTTTCTTATATCAACCAAACGTGTAGTGTTAATTTAAAATCCTTACTACTGCTAATAGTTTTTTAGTGACCTGAAATCTAAACAGAGTATAAAATTTGAGTTGGCTTAGTTACTGAACCTGGTAAAGTGGTATTGATCTAACTGGCATGGTTTCTTAGTATCATAGCAAAACATATTACCAACATCACCAAGTTTCACGCTGAACTGCTAAAAGTAGTACTTTGTTCCATCTAGTTAACCAGTTCTGTTGTTCCATTCTTTTGAAGTGCTTTCTGGAAACAGAAACAGGTAATAGTTCAACTGACAAGAATTTGGATGTTCTTTATTTGTATGTTCTTATTCATAGGCTTTTTTGTTTGTAATTGCGTTTTATTAATTTTTGTACTCTATGAATTGCAGGAATACGTACGCAAGTTAGATTTGGCATCATCATTTGTGTTTAGATAAGCATAGGGTCTAGCTAGATCTTGTTAATATGATATAGCAATGAGTATAGTTCATGAAATATTACTGTTTAAGGATATAGAAAATTTTCTTCATTACTTTTTAAAGAGCTAATATAATATAAAATGGTAAAAGTTAAATAGACTGTAATTTTCTTCATTACTCTATAGTTTTGAACTCCGCTGTGTTATTTTCTAGCCTACCCCAACTTGTTTGGGACTTAAGTCTTTGTTGTTGTTGACTTATTGTTGTTGTTCCGAAAGAGTATAATTGTAATCTTGCTTCAAGGAGAGTTTTATGATCATGAAGTGCAGTAGTTCTATTTGTAATTGCTTATTGGTTTATCAGTTTGTGTTGCCAAGAAATAACAGGTGTACTTGTTTTCCTCCCAATAAAAATTATACTTTAATATAATTGCGTGATGTATTGTGGGCTTCTTTTTACTCTCTTTTTTTCCTTTTAAACAGGGCTAATAAATTGGGCCTCAAAGATCTCAGCGACCTGCTTGGGAAATCCAACTATATTCTGTTGGTCACAGCTGCATTTTACTTTGGTACGAAACATTTTGATACGCATGGAGCCCGCATTTCGGTGCGGTGCCGAATATATTTGATTCTGTCTGTCCATTTCTCAATATTTGCATTTCATACTCAATAAACAATACTATCAATCCTTTCTAATAAGCATGTGACATCAAAATTATGAAGTACGAAAATACCTAACAAGATCTTAGGGTACTATAAATACAATGTCAAATTCATTTAACTGTGAATATAAATGTTCAGTTTATACACGCAATTACAATTCATTTCTAGTATTCTACAAATAGATTGAAACTAAAAACAACTATATTTCTAGTATAGTAATATTTGACAGGGTCAAAGCAAAAAATATGTATCTTTCAAACGCCCACATCTATATTCCACAGAAAACTCGGCTCTTTTGAAAAAATAAAAAGAATTTTGTGTATAACCTAGCGGTGTGATGATGTCTCCGAGCAACCAAAAGATATGTCATATGCTCATGATCCCAGCCTATCATACACGTATCATGACTTTGTGATGGCCATAGAGAATCTTCAGACACTGCATAAACCTAATCACATGTCCTGCATCAATTAGCAATCAAGGTTGCTACCAGCTCATCATTCATTGCAGATGGCATTTAGTAGCACATGACAAAGCATAACATCTACGAAGTAGTGGTGGCCTATCTCACCGTCTCGCCACCGTGCCTTCGCAGGGGCTCGCCCGTAATGCACTCCATCGCTACACCTGTTATCATAATGCCAAGGAAAGCTCATGTCAAACTGGTCCACCACGCCGCCACCACCATGCAACAACCCCTTCTTTTGCATCTTTTCGACCATTATACCATTGAACACTTCCATTTTGTGGGGATTGAATGCAAGGTCCCTTGCATAACCTGCTGTTGCAATGGTAGTTCGGTAGAATATACGAGGTCGTCTCTTTCCCCTAGCATCCACATGTTTCATTACCTGCATCAGTTCCGAAAGTTAAAGTCCCATTTGCAGTGGTGTGGAAAAACTAAATTCTTTTGTTTGGTACAAAACTGTTAGATGAAGTTAGGACACCTCAAACCATTAGGAATAACAAATAGTCCTTCAGTTGACTGAGACTCATTACACATGCTATTCCTAATAAGTAATTTCCATGTAAATTGATGCGATGTGTACTGAAGGGCACCATTACAAAGTAAGAAATGGCAGCAAATCAAAACTAATTAATACACACAAAACCACATATAAAACAAAAGCTAGTACTAACTGCCACTTTATACAAATGGTATAAAACAAAAGCTAGTATAAATGTACAATACATGCAGGACCACATAAGTAAACAGATAATCATAATCATGTCTCTAACTAAAAGGTAAGTTTGCAAACTTTAAAAGGGTTCAACAGCTTCTTTTAACATTTCATCATTGGACCACACCGGCCATTGAATTCATAAATTGTTCTAGTTCATACCTCATCCCAGAACTTGACGGCCCGCTCGGCTGACTGTACGAAGCGCTTCACACTCAGGAAATGGACACCGTCGTGCAAACCAGAGTTGAACACAGCTACATCCGGCACCGAATCCTCGTCAAAAAAATACCCCCTCAACAGATTACAGTACTCTTCGCTATCAAGTGAATCCACTCCAAGATAATTCTTCGTGTCATTCCAATGCCCGTTGAACACATTAGTGATCCTAACAGACCACAATCCATTAGGGCTGGTGAAATTCTGGTCAAATCGCCTTTGCACAGCGGTAGTGTCGGTCAACCCAAGAACAAAGTATAACAAATTGTGAATCGTGTCAACATGGTTCGAATCACCCCAGAAGAAGAGCCACTTCTTGTCAAGGCACCGCCACGCAGTTTCCTGTGTGAAAATTCTGAACGAACAGTGGGCAGAGTAGACCCATCCGTTACTTTCTAGGGACCCCAGTGGCCCCTCGCACCACGGTTGCATGCACAAGAAATCAGAGCCAAGGCACTGGTATCGGCCTTGCTCATCAATATCGCAATCAAGGCTTTCAGGATGCCGGGTCCACCGACCTGACCACACTTCACGGGAAAAATCACCACTTTTGCATATTTCTAGCTGAGGTAAAACTGCATTACTCTGAGCAAAGCTTACAGGTATATTCCTGAGCTCTTTTCTAAACTTGAAACGCTCTGGAGAGTGTTTCAAACCCAAGAAATTCCTAAATAGAAGTGTAATTGTGAGATTAAACTCGCCATCAATACCGGTACCAATCTGGAGCTGAAACGAGTAGGTACCATTGCCGTGGTCAGTGACAGGTGGCCGAGATTTCCAGCTGGTCCCGGAGAGATCGGTCTCGAAGTAGTCCCCACCAACGCACTGTCTCCTCCCAGACTCGTCTAGCGCGTGAAAGGATAGTGTGGAAATTTCAGATGAGGGTAAGGTAATGGGGTTGGAAGGAAGGGAGATGTCGGTGGTGAGAGAGCGGTTGCAAGGAGGAAAGGTGAGCCAGCGAGAGAGAAGCGTGGAAGTGTAATTAGGAGAGAAAGGCACGGAGATCCAAGGAGAGAAGGGAGGAGCAGGAGCGAAGGAAGGGAGAGGGAGAGAGGGGTAATGGGGTTGCAAGGAGGTGAAGAAGAGGAGGAGGGCAAGGAACGGGAACAACAAGGTGGCGAGAGAGCAGCAGTGGGTAGAGAGAGGAAGAGCGGGGAGAGGGGAAGGAGAGGTAAAAGAAAGCTTGAGAATAGTCATGGTGGGGTAATAAGTGTCGCCGACATTTGTAGTTGAATTATACTTCTTGGGGGGAGAAGAGGAGAGGAGAGGAGAGGAGAGAAGAGGAGAGAAGAGAGGAGAAGAGGGAATGGAATAGAATAAATTAAGATGGGGGTGGAATAAGGCAATAAGCCAATAAGGTGCGCAATTTTTGGGGTTGGGGTCTTGGGGAAAGGAATCAATGCGCTTGTCTTAGTCTTGGTCTTGGAGTTGGGGTGGCAAGAGAGAGACATATCATCACATATGGGGTCAAAGAGAGGTCTAATAAGTAATAACAGTATATAGTACCAGCATGCTATAAAGGGATTTGTTACTGACTATTGTTTTATCTAATTTTTAGTGTTAGCAGGATTGGAAGTTCCTAAATGCAGTCTTCAGGTAGAACAAACTATTGTTGCTACCTGATTAAAGAGGATACGGTGGAAATTTCTCTAATTTGAAGGGGTTTATATATATATATATATATATATATATATATATATATATATCAAAAGTTATTTTTGTTTGTCTCCAGTTGATATGATAATTGGTTGATGATTAAAATAGCAAACATATATATATGCATATATACATGCGGTTCCTTCGGCTGTCATAGTATAAATATGGAAAATTATGACCGCAAATAGCAAATGTGAATTCACATATATATAGAAACAGAAATATTTAATTTTCAGTGATATACTACGCTATTATAATTTGTTGAATATTTTTAGAGGAAGTCCGAAGTCCAGATATTAAATAAAGCATAGGTTGTAATTAGATTATTAAAATTATAAGATTGTTTGAAAAAAAGACGTACATTAGCTAAGTTTGTAAGATATTATTTTAGATACTTCTCATTATTACTTTTTCCATAGTTTTGTATTAAAATTAATCCCAAGGTCCGATCTAACCTTTCAAACAAACAAGTCAAAATTAAGCTTTAAAAAGAAAAGTGTCAATACTTTGTTGTATACTTTTTAACATTTGGTAGTTGAAAATGTTCTCTAACAATTGTATGTTACTAAGATATTCATCTTTCAGAAACAACTTGGTGTCAGTTCAGTCAAGAGCATATCTTTTTTTTTTCTTCTTTGTTTGTTGACAGTCTCTGAAAAACCTGTATTTAGTTTGTTTGCTTGGAGAAATTCGAAATGACTTTCTCTTAACAAAAGCAATACTATATCCAATAAAGTAGTTATTCAAAACTAAAACGAAAATTTTACCACTTCCTTTTTCTAATTATAGATTTGCAAATGCATGCCAATATTACAGAAAACAAATTAGCTAGAGATCTATCATATGGATTAGACCTTTTTTTGTGCAAGAAAATGTTATGGATTAGACTTGACTAGGAAAAACTTTTTGTATTAAGATTTTTTATAAGAGGGCAATAGCTCAGTTGAAAGTTGAAATTTCTTTTTTTTTTCCTTCTTTTTTGTATATAACTGCTATTGTTCTATTTGTAACATTTTCACATATATGTATCTTTGGAAAATTTTGCATTGCCCACTGTGCGGATCTTTTCATCGCATAGCGAGGACATGAAAAAGAATAAATATATATCACTGTGTTTATACATGTGAATGCTTATTATAAAGTAACGGAGATTCGCTTGATTTTAGAGAAAAACGCTATGTTGAGAGAATGTGATGAGATATGAGATGAATGATTGCTCGAATGATGATATAAATGATTTAATTCTGGTGTATGATTATAATCGTTCACCACCAGTTTCTAGTTTGCTTTAGTGTGATGAGAGAGGAGATGGATGAAAAACGAAGAGAATGAATTTGATCGTTATGTTCCGTTCTGATCGTTTTAATCGTTATCTTTAACAAAACAATTAACGAAACAAAATTTATTAATCGTTCATTAAACAAAACAGTTAATACAACTATCATCTTTCGTGATCGTTACGCACGTTATGCAGATCTAGGCCGATGCAAGCCTTCGCTATTAATAACTCTGATTTCTCACATAAGAATCTCTGATTAATTAATAAGTTACAATAATTAAAATGAATGAATAATAGTCACTTAATCATGACAAGTGCATGTGGTGTGTGAAAGAACTTGATTAACCCAAGATCTTCTAGAGAACTCCTAATCTGAAAATTAAATTACCTCGGTCTATTGCTATGATCTTCCAGAGAGACACAACCACCGTTGATCACCGGAAGCCTTTAGTTTTCTAGTGATCCCTATCAAGTCCGATGGAGAGAGCGAGAGAGGCGGCAACGACAACGTCTTCTACAAAAACGAAATATCCGAATTGCAAGTTCTGAACCGAATTGACCTTAGTACTTTATTACTTAATACTCTTTCTTTTGTTATATAGCCACAGATGACTCTTATACTTTTTAACGAAGAGAGAGAGAGTGTGTCAATCCATATAAAAAGTCATCTGTATCATTCATTATATATTCATACATTCAAAAGGCACATCTATACAGACGCCTCTTCATGTGTATAGTGAATCAAAAAATGTCTAGCACCTCTGTATCAAAATAAATGTACATTGGTGCTTCATCCGTACATGATTAAATGATTCAACTGACACCTGTATACATAATTAATTAATTAATTTCTTAATGGATATAGAAACCATTTTCTTATTGGATCTTTAATGGATCTAAAATCAGAACTTGCTTATATCGAATATTTTCTTATTTACAGAATATTGTCGTATTAAATTGTGTTCCCCGGGGACCAATAGTATAATTGTATTATTCGAATAACTTTATATAATTTAGACCATCACTAAATCATAAAATTATTAATACGCATTCTACACATTAAAGACCCCACTTCTCATGACACATATTGAACCCATAAATAATACTTAATTTGATCACTTCGTAACGGGTCTAATTTTATAATTGACCGTCCATTATTCAATATATATTTATATCACATATAAGTTCATATATTATTGTAATTAATTAAATTAATTCCAACAGTGTGCCTTTATATTGAAGGGGTTGGTCGAAATCGGAGTTTCATTTGGCTTATCTTCAATCATGATTGTACAAACCGAGATGGAGGTTTGATTTGGTTAAACTTGATCAATTAGTCGATATCGAAAATTGATCGTATTAGCCGATATCGAAGCATTAATTCGTTTTATTTTGATTACAATCAGAGGTTGAATAGTGTTTGAAATTATAGTATCACTATAGCGTTTTGAAATGATAAGCGCTATGTTGCAATTTTGTCGAAAATTTTAATAATAAAAAATTAAAAAGAAAAAAAAGGAATGAAGCAAATAACTCTGAAATCATGAAAATAGAATATCCAGTTCTAAGATCTCGGACATTATCAGAATTCTTAGATTCCAGACACATGATATTAAATTCGGCCCATTCCTTTCTTTCTCTTCCCAAATTTATCTCTTCCTCTAATTCGGTACCCTCTTCTTCTTCCTCTCTTCTGATATTTCTCTCTACCAGCAGCAGCAAATCATAGTAGTCACTGACAACCACCAGCAGTTATTTCTAAACTCCTCTTGTGGTTCGATTTTTCTTTTTTTATTGTAATGTATTTTTCCTTTATTTCTTGACAAATTAGTGGTAAATAGAAATAGGCACGGAACGGGATACAACAAAGTAAGAAATAGTCTTGATAAATTAACCGTTTGTCAAATTAAATTAGTTCTTAATAAATTAGTTGTTAAATTATTATTTTGTTTAAATAGAGAAATTAATTAGATAGAGTAATTAATTAGTTGTAAATAAAGAAATTTGATTAAATTAGTTGTAAATAGCTAAATTATTTAGAAAAATTATATAATTTGCATGCATTATTTTTTGTATAAGTTGTTAATCTTAAGTTTGCATGTAGTGTCATTAAAATGGTGAGGCCTCGAAAAATTACTTTTAGGCCTAATACCTCTTGCATTCCTCTTGATTCGCTCACGTTCAATTAACATTCTTTTACGATCTTGTTGCAAATATCTCTCGTTCAACACAAGGTTTCAACAATAAAAGATAAGAAGGTACTTTTAAAATTAAAGATTAGTTAGAAGTTACAAATATTTATTAAAATTTATCTAATAATGTGTGTACTTCTAAAATATTGCAGGAAAAAGAAGATTTGAAATGCATAAGTCATATTGTTAAGATATCATTTGACGAGAGATGTGGTCCTGCATTGAAGAGATTGAGATTGTATCACATATGCAAGGTGGGTCACGTACGGCGGGATAAGGCGTTGATCACGGTTTTAGTAGAGCGGCGGAGGCCGAAGACCAACACATTTTACATGTTTGTGGGTGAGATGACAGTGATGTTGCAAGATGTCAATTGTAAGAGAATTGCCCATAGATGGTATGCCGATTACCGAAGTTTGTGACATGAATTGGACTGTTATGATACAAGAGTGTCTGGGGAGAGGCTCGAGGGATGATTCATGGAGCAATATGGTATATGTCAGAGATAGTTAGCAAATATGGCTCGCTTCGGGGTACAATCTGAGGTAGAAGTGGCTACAGACTACGTGCGGTAAGATGCCGGGCCATCCCACTCTTGAGCAAGTTGACCACTATACTCGAGCTTATGTTATGAATTTATTCGGTTCGGTTATATTTTCTAACTCGAATGATGATTGTGTACCAGTCATGTATCTGCAATTGTTGTAGAATTTGGATAGTCTTGTTAGTTACAATTGGGGGATGTTGTTTTGGCATACTTGTATCATTCATTATCGACTACCGCTTGAGCGAAGATCGTTCTATTTTTAGTCCACTAGATTTTTGACATATTTGGTCTTGGGATCGGTTTCGAGCTAGTCGGCCTTCGAAGGATCGAAAGGTCAAGTTTGATGCATGGGGTTTTCCCAATTGGGAGCCTTATTATTGCGTCGGCTATTATCTTAGCAGTAAGTTGTGCGTGGTCAACTCGTGTGATTGACTGGATACAAGTGTGCGGATATGGATTGGTTCTTATAGTCCAAGAATTAGCGCATTTGAGGTAGATAGAATACAACCTCCAGAAACATTTCCATCTTTACATTTCATCACCAACCTCGACTTACTATTTACTTTTGTTTTAATCTTTATATTTTCTTTAATGTGGTACTCACTAATGGTTCATTGCAAATGGTCTTTCAAATTGTATGCACGATTTTCTACCAACGGATTATCCGACAAACTTTGTGATTCAGTATACAATACATTGAACCCGAAATATTGCTAAACTCTCGAACCGGGTGATGATTTACCGATCTTCCTTGCACGATTATTCGACGATTCGAGTGATCAGTGGGGCTATAATCTGAATCATCTTCATCAGAGGTGTACCCGTAATCTTCTCCAGTTTCCCATTCTTCCTCGTCGGGTAATATATTATCATCGACGTCGTCTTCATGGCCTTCAGAGATATCATATATGAGCTCATTAAGATAAAAAGTTGATGAATGTCTTTCGAGAGGGCTATGAAGAGTCGAGTTAGGGCTATTAAAGAGCGCATTAGGATTATAAGTAACTGCATCGGGACTCTAAATTATCATATCTATAATTGATGTGATATCTAGTTACGATCAGAGGCTCCTCAACTATTATATTAGTTTTCGATGAAGTGTTAGTAAAATTACGAGCATTATCACTTGGTACAAGATCAACATATAATTCACCAAATCTCCAATTCATTTATGCTTGTGTCATTTGAAATATCATTTGTTACTCTATATCATCACGTATGGGGATTATACAAAAGTAATAAGTACGGGGACAACAGTGTTATACCGAGCGTTATCATTCAGCGAATGTTGACTCTCAAATATTTCTAATTATCAGTATATCATATTTTTTAAATCTTCGTGAGGAGTATCTTCATTTCTTGAAAAAGTAAATTTCGGGCCACAACTATACTCGATATCATACGGTCCATTTCGTATCTCATTGCTGGAATACACATAAATTGAAATCATTTTTCTTGAGTTTAGCTATGCTAACTGAACTGAGCCATATATATATATATATATATATATATATATATATATATAGATAGATAGGCTAGGGTGCTCCATGGAGCACCAAACCGCTCGTGCTCCACATCCATTATCTCTAATTTGAAAATTCCAACGATCGATCCGAACCGTTCAACATGATCTACATATTAAAATCTACTTGGAGATTGAATTATATATTTTTTTGAAATTGTTTGCTATTTTTTAAAGAGGTAGAAAAATTGCTAATCAAACGGTTTCTAAATCAACAAAAGTTGTGATTTTCATACCTCTCTAAAAAATAGCAAAAAAATTCAAAAAAATATAAAATTCAATCTCCAAGTAGTTTTAAATATGTAGATCATGTTCAACGGTTCGGATCGATCGTTGGAATTTTCAAATTGGAGATACGATGTGGAGCATTAGAGGTTTGGTGCTCCATGGAGCACCCTAGCCTTTCTCTCTCTCTCTATATATATATATCAAAGACCAAATCTGAAGCATAACAGCAAATTAAATCACAATTAAATGCAAAAATAAGTGCTTGCGTTATGGAATCTGCTACAACGGGTCAGGAATGCGTTATAGCGGCTGGAAACCCATTATAACGGGTTAGAACATCAAGAACTAGCCGTCGGAGATTTATGTTGGTTGCATTACAGTAGAGATGAGAGAGAACTATCATAATGGCTGAGAACCCGTTATAACGGGCCCGTTGCAACAAGTTGATGTAACGGTGGAGTAAATTCTGCTATTTAAGGCATTCATTCCTCTCCAAGTGACTATATTCTTGCAAAAACCAAATTTAGACCCTTGAGTTCTTCTTTTGCTGAAATCCTAGCCCTAAATTATCCTCAAATTATCTCGAATTCTCAAGAGCTCAAGCATATTTAGCTGTGATCAAGGCAATTTTCTTTCAAGATCTCATCAAGTTCAACATGTTTCTTGTAAGTTTTCTCTTGATTCTTATCTCTCTCATGGCACCTCCACAACTATCATTTGTTTACAATAAGAAGATAAAAGAGGTTGAAAAATAATTAGAAAAAGGAAAGAAACCAAAGGGCCATGACACAAAGGGAGAATATTATGTTTCTTACACACCAACTCGGGTATAAACCCTACACCTCCAGCATCCAATACAGAGCCAAACCCTTCATTCTCTCAACCTGCACAAAGCCATTCCTCCTCCCAACCGGAACAACAAAGAATCTTTAATCCTTGGGTCAATTCATCACAAAGTCAAATTCTATATCGATCAGCCATTGAATTATCCACATTTCATAGTACCTTCAAGATTAGATCCATTTATGATACCTTCATATTCATGATAAATGGGGACAATCAAATAAGTGAATGATAGTACAATCAATTGGTTCAAACTACTGACTTTTGGGCATGAAGATCTTTGATTGAATTAAACCATCAATTTGCATTAAGTATGGTAAGGGTTTTGTATGCTAACATGAGACCAACCAAGGAACCATTTGGGGTAACCACCTATATCTACGGTCAAGAAATCCCCATAAATGCCCAAACTCTAGTTGAAGTGTTTGGAATTGTTGAAAATGATGAAGAAGTAGATGTATATCATAAGTGGCCGCGACATGAACAAACCTTTACCGAATACAATAAATGGTTAGGTGTCTAAGACCCACACAAAGACCATTTCGACTCAAAATTACCCGCATTTCATAAATTGTTATTTCTTCTCATATACAGCATTCTTTTACCAGAAAAATGTCTCAAAACCAACATTGAACATACCAATAGGTTCCTCCTTAGACATCTTGTTGCCAAAGACAAAGTGATAAACATTCTCTTTATTATCCTTAACAACATGAGAGCAGTCCTAACCAACAAGCAAATGAGTTTGCCATACCCTCACCTCTTGATTCGGATACTTATGCATAAGAACATCACCATCCCTAACAATTCAAAGGAGCCCAATCCTATCATCTACTTACCGACTAACCTTATTATCTTCCTTGGGAAAAAAAAGGTTGGATTAAGAAGAATTTGACTTGAGAACCGAAACCCAAGCCAATGAATGATTGGATAAGGAAGGAGGGAGCATAACCCAACCAATACACCGATCTGGATGCTCCACAAGTCATGGAAGAAGAGCCTACTCCTAGTATGCCTCATGTCAATACCTCTTCATACATGCCTCCTCCATACTACCAAGGATACCAAATTCCTCAAGCCTATTCATCATATACTCCATAAACCTTCAACCCTATGCCTCCATATGCCTTCTCAACCGTTGAAAAAAAAGAAACTTATTATGTATCTCAACAAGTATATCACTTGTCCTTGTATGAGAAGCACAACTCTGCTAGAGTGCATGAGAGACTTGATAATCAAAACGAGTTCAACTCCATGGTCCGAACTAATTGGAACCAACAATTTGAGACTTGGAATAATTGTTCTGATCCTACCGGACTCGAAGCTCAAATGAGAGAGGCGAATGAAGGAGCTACTCAAATCAATATGGATGATGATGATCAAGATGGTAGTGATGATGAATAGTTGTAGTTTAGGGTAGTAATTTTTATTTTGTTATGCTTCTTAGATATTTTCATGTTTTAGACTTTTGTCATATTTGTGTGCATCTTTTATGATTTGTCTCTTGCATATATTACTTGATATGTCTCTTGATTATGATCTCTTCTCTATTTTTGAAATTGCAAATCTTAATTAAAAATGATAACTTGTGCTTTAATTTTAAAACTTATATCATTAAGGGAGAGCAAATTTAGATCTTGACTTTAATATAAATGCATGCTAAAATTCAAGGGGAGATTTTGTATTGAGCCTTTTGTCATACTTCGCAAAAAGGGGAGAAATGTAATGATGTGCATCATATGTTATGCACATCACATATGATTTTGTAAATTGCCAAAAGAGGGAGTTTGTTGGATTAAACTCATCTCTTTTTTGTTTGTTTGACAATTTGCAAAACAAATCAGTACTAACCTTGCACAATTGAGTTTTGGTGAGTTGCAGGCTTATACATGTACATAATGATAATGCAAATGCTCAAACATGCATGTACAAGTCAAGACATATTCAAAGTATCAAGAGCAAGCAAATTGGGCACTTTCAGAGCCATGCGTTACCATAACTTATGTGAGTTTTATTAGCCCTAGTTGCCAGATAGAGGTCGCAAGTATACAACTGTCTATTATAGTACTTAGGGGTCGAATCCACAGGGACAAGTTGGATTTAACTTTCAAATTTAAGCAATTTCCATTTAAGCGAAAAGAAAAATTTCAGATTTGAGTTGGTTCGTGGTTTTAAACTAAAACTAGAGATTGTTGTGAATTCTAACTCAATTAACAAATTGATTAGGACTTGTTAAATGTACTATCCACAATTATTGATACTTGTTTGGTAATTAATTTCTTGGTATTGTGAGAGTACGATTTTCAGATTTTGGTACCAAATGATATTTCTATTTTGATACCGTGTTTGCACTTTGTACTAGTTATGGCTTCACATTTCGGTACTTGGTTAAATTAATCAAGACCCATTAAGTTCATACCATCCTAATTATCCTAAGTCATCATATTTCACCTTTCGGTACTTGGTACAATTTGTTAGAATATTTAGATAAATCCCGTAATCAACAAATGTCACCTCTAGGTCCTTAGTTCGTAGGTTACCCTATTTTCTATGGTTTAGATCTAACATCCAATATTTCTATTGCAAATATCAAATCTCAAATTTAAACAATTCAAATAACAAGCAAGTCATAATGATAAAATTCACAATCAATAAGCGTCACTTTTCGGTACTTAGCCAATTAATCGCTTTACTTTCTATGATCTTGGTTTAATACTAAGCCCTAAGATAACAATTCATCAATATTGCAACAATTAAAATAGAAAGCAAATGATAGAATCAAACAAGAAATTTACTACTTAAACAAGCATTTCTATAAGAGTTTCGAGTCATTCTAACAAAGCCTAATACAAGCTTAGGCGAACATGGCTAAGGGCTAAACATGATCAAAATAAATAGAGATCTAAAGAAAATAAGGGAAGATAGAGATATACAACCGAAATTCTCTCTAAGGCTTGATTTTTTTTCTTCTCTTATTATTCTTCTTCTTCTCCCTATGTAAAAACTCTAAGTTTAATCCTTTATAACTAGCTAAAATCCTAATAAAATTTGACCATATTTTTGTCCTAAGGTTACATGTATTTATAAGAAAGCAGAACCCTGAAAATAGCCTTCTGGAACTGCCAATTTGTTCTTCTGCGCAAGTGTTTTGCAGTGGCAATACTAACAGTTGCGACTACAATTAAGCTGTGGTTTGGAGTTATGGCCTCTCTGTTACATTCTGCATGATGTCTTGCAGTCACAATGGTTGTTATTGCGCTCGTAATGGATCTAAGGTGGTAAATTCCATCTCTTTGCTGTGCTCTGTCAACTTATATTGCGACCGCAATAACTGGGCTTACAATGATATTGATGTGGAAACTGCAAGTCTTTGGTGTGCTCTGTCAACTTGTATTGTGGCTGCAAGGATATACCTTGCGCCCGCAACCAAGCTAGATTTGCTCTGAGTGACTTGTAGAGGTTGATTGCGACTGCAATTGACTTGGCAGAATGTCAAGTTGCTCCAATTTGCATCCTGACTTGCTCCAAATCATCAAATTGCGTCCATTTCATGGTTGGTAAATGAAGGGTGCTCAAAGCCCTTAGGTTGGGAAATATATACCTCTTCATTTATGAAACCATTCAAAAATACACTTTTAACATCCATTTGATATAGTACAAATTTCATGTAAGAAGCATAAGCAAGAAGCACTCTAATTGACTCTAATCGTGCTACGGGTGCAAATGGCTCATCATAATCAACTCCCTCTTGTTGAGTATACCCTTTTGCAATAAGTCGTGCCTTGTTTCTAAATTTTTTTCCAAATTCATCCTTTTTGTTCCTATAAATTCATTTGGTTCCTATTATGGTCCGGTTTGGAGATTTTGGTACCAATGTTCATACCTTGTTTCGGTCAAATTGGATAAGTTCTTCTTGCATAGCAAGGATCCAATTTGGATCTTGATTTGCCTCCTTAAAATGTGTGGGCTCAAGTTGTGACACAAAAGCACAATGAGATACCATACGATTTAACCTAGAACGAGTTGTAACTCTAACTCTAGGATCACCTATGACATTATCTAAATGATGAAAATTAACCTCTTGAAGCACTTCGGGTATTTGATATTCGGTGGAGCTTGATGAGACGTCCTCCCTTTGTAATTCTTCATTTAGTATGTTTCCTTCTCTTTCATTGATATCTAGCTCTCTAGACGATTCTTTGTTGCACCTTCTTTTGTAGAGATTCCATCTTCAAGTGAATTAATTGTACCTACAACATCCTTGAATTTTTCGCCATATTAGTGATGCTTCCATCAAATTTAACATGAATAGACTCAACAATGTTTTTTGAATAGAGTAAGTATACCCTATAAGCTCTACTTGTTGATGAGTATCCTAAAAAATTCCTACCAATGACTTTGAATCAAACTTACCCAATCCCAAAGATTGATCAAGTACAAAACATTTTGATCCAAAAACTCTAAAGTAAGAAATGTTAGGCTTATAGCCTTTCCAAATTTCATAAGGGGTCTTATTTGTCAAAGACCTAACATAAATTCGATTTATTATTTTGCATGCGGTATTGACCATTTCGGCCCAAAGAAACTTAGGATTCATATACTCATTTAGCATTGATCTTGCAAGTTCTTGCAAATTTCTATTTTTACGTTCAACTACTCCATTTTGTTGAGGTGTTCTTGGTGCGGAGAATTCATGCCTATAACCATTTCTAGCACAAAATTAATATAACCTTGAATTTTCAAATTCACCATCATGATCACTACAAATAGTAACTATTTTTACCTCTCTTTGATTTTCAACTTGTGAGCAAAAATCAATAAAATACTCACAAACTTCTTCTTTGTATCTCAAAAAGTTAACCCAAGTATACCTACTAAAATCATCAACAATCACAAAAACATATCTTTTTCTTGCCAAACTAGGTATGTTAATTGGTCCAAACAAGTCCATGTGAATAAGTTCTAATGGTCTTTTAGTTGAAATGCGGTCCTTTGACTTAAAACTAGTCTTGATAACTTTACCCTTCATACAAGCATCACAAATACTATCAACATTCATTTTAGAGATTGGCAAACCATGAACTAACTCAAGATTGACTAGCTTCTTAATAGAGTTAAATGATGTATGACCTAACCTTCGATGTCATAACCATGAGTCGGAATTGGTTGCATTTAGACAAAGTTCACCGGTGATAAAATGGTTGATATGAAGATAATAAACATTCTTGGTTCTCTTACCGGTATAAACTAACTCATTTGTTTTGGTACGGTAAAGGGAGCATTCTTGGTCATTAAAGCTAAGATAGAAACCGAAATCACACAACTTGCTCACACTTAGCAAATTAAAATTCAATCCATTAACAAGATAAACACCATCGATAGTTACATGATTGTTACCAATAGATCTGATTCTAATGATTTTACTTTCACGTTCATTGCTTCCAAAAATCACTTGGCCTCCATCAGGTATAAGATTCTTAAAAATATATCTATTACCTGTTATGTGGTGTGAGCAACCACTGTCTATTATCCAAGAAAACCCCTTGTATGATGAAACCAAACATACCTAAGTATTTTGAAAAAAACATGCAATTATTATTTAAACCAAAACTAAATTTTAGAGTTTTACTTTTGAGATACTCATGATTAGTCTAATTTGGTTTGATGATTTTAGGAACCCAAACATAAAGTTCCTTATGTTTATTTCTTTTGAAAGGACATTCAAAAGTTATGTGACCTAGATGACTATAATGGTTACAAGCAATGTTTGAGTTAGTAGATATTCAAGGTATTTTTGTGCAATAGTGAATAGTTCTATGTTTGTGTTCAAGATATTTTTCTTTGTAATAATGTCCCTTAATTTCTATTATCCTAGGCCTTTTGAAATAATACCTCTTAATGATGTTGGCCTTAGGTTTATGTTTATAGAACTCTTGAATTGTCTTGGGCTTATTAATTTTTACATTATTTTGAATAGTGTCCAAGGAAGCATTACCCTTGCCTTTGTACAACTTATTGTGTGAAATCATTTTATTGTACTTAAATGCATGGTGAGTGCATTTTGGTTTGAATGATTTTCTCTTACGAATGGTAGATGTAGGTGTACAAGTCTTAACACAAGGAGATTCAACTTTTGAAATAGACTCTACTTCGCTTTTGGACTCAAGAATATTTAACTTAGACTTTAATTCACAAATTCTTTTCAAAAGTCCACTAATCTCTTCATCCTTTTTATCCAAGCACATCCTTGATTTATCATATTTTACTCTCAATTCATATTCACTAAAGATAGGTTGGTCATCATACAAAGACTTTCTATTCTTGGATATAGACCTAGTGCCTAAACTACACGAATTTAAATGTACCTCTTATAGTGAATTGGAAGAAGACATGATTGTAATTCTTCTTTCTTCTAGATACTCTGCATTTACTTTGGAGAAGATTTTAGCTACTTCATCATTCACTCCATCCTTTATTTTTCTTACACTGATTTGCTCTTGCGTCAAGGTGTTGTCCTCCTCTTGTAGAAAAATTGTAGATTCAACCTTGTGATTATCTACACTCGAAATACACTTATTAGAGCAATAATTTTCTTTAAAAGCATTTTCAAGAGTATGTCACATTTCATATGCTAGATTAGAATCAAGAATTTCTCCTATGGATTCATCTACAAAATTCAAAATGAAGTAAGAGGCATAGATATTATGTAGGGTTCTAGATGGTGAATCCTTGGTAGCATAGAAAGTTTGTTTGTCAAGTGTGTATAAGAGATCATTTCCACTAAGATAGTCTTGCATTGCCTTTTTTCCAAAGCTCAAAATTTCCATTTTGCAAGAGTTTAGGGGCTCAACCATACTCATATCGAGACTCATGTTGATCAAATTAGGCTAGGTATGAACCTTTGTGCTCTGATACTAATTGTTAGAATTAAGGTTGATGCTTAAAGTGCAAGACTAATGTCAATTTACTAGGCGAAAGCATTTTCAATCAACAATTTCAAGCTAAAAGCTTTTAGACCTTAATCACCTAGCCAAGAATTAAAGCAAGCAATTTCTAAAAGTAATAGAGCAAATCACAAATCAACAAAGAGCAAAGTAATGAAAAGAGATAGAGAGTGAAGAGAGAGCAATCGAGAACAAAAAGAACACGCTATGTAACGTGGTTCGACCTATCAATCAACTAGGCCTACGTCCACGAATCTTCCGAAACCAAATATTTCTTTCGGGCCGATTTCACTATAAAATGAGTGTTCTTTACAAAGTGCGGAGTCGATCTTTGACTTCTTCTAAACAAGCAAATCAATCTTGGTCTCCTAGACCAATGTATGGGGCAACGCCACACTACACGGTTAAAGGTCCGATTGACAAAACAATCTAGGACAAGAGGATACACCACTTGACAACACAAATGTGGTGCACCAAAGGCTAAAATCTAGCTAAGGGCTTGTTCTTGGATTGACAATAAGACAATTGATATTATTCTAATGCTCTCTAGGTTATGTAGCTTGAGGAAAAAATTAATTAGGCTCTTTGTTGTGCTCAATTTGATGCTTGGAAGCTTATGGGGGGTGTTAGATACCCTGCTAATTTGTTTCTGCATCAGTTATATAGGCTGGACACTTTTTGGGATCTTGAAACCTTCAATTTTGACTATAGCGTTATAGCAGCTCTATAACGCATGGTGGAACTCGTTATAATGCCTTGTGCCTTTTCCAAAAATGTCCTTCTTCTCTTGTGCAACTGTTCTGTGGACCAAATCTTGCAGGAACCCATTATAACGTCTGGGGAACCCATTATAATGGGTTGTAAGGCGTTGTAATGCCTTGGGCAAGCATTACAGTAACGCTGTGCTCAGGAAAGTCATCTTGTTGCTGCCTCTCTCTCCTCCTGACTCGTTGTGACGGGTTGGCACCCGTTATGACGAGTTGCTAACCCATTGTGACGGGTTCTGGAGCGTTATGGTAACGTTGTGCTCTGTTTGGTACTGTGAAATCATCCCTTGATGTCTTGACTTGTCTAGAACATGTTTGAACATTGTTTGAGCATGTATGACATCAATATGTACCTATTTTAACATGCATCTTCACCAAAACTCATGTACAAGGTTAGTACTTATTTGTTTTGCAAATTGTCAAACAAGAGATGAGTTTAATCCAACAAAACCCTCCCTAAGCTTTGAAGCATTCAATTGAGCACTAAAAAGAGCACATAAGTTTTCTCCTACAGCTGCCTAACCTGAGAGACTTAGGATAACTACAATCATCTAATTGTCAATCCGAAAACACTTATTGTAGCTAGCTTTGTTAGCCTTTAGTGCACTATATTGTGTTGTCAAGTAGTGCATCCATGTCCTTAGTTGTGTAGTCAATCAGACCTTTTACCTTGTAGAGTGGTGTAGCCCCTTGCATAGGTTTAGGAATCTAAGATTGGTTTGCTTATTGAGAAGAAACCAAAGATAGGTTCCGCAATTGTAAAGAACACTTATTATTTAGTTGATTTGATCCCGGAAGGAAGATTTGGTTCCAGAAGATCCATGGATGTAGGTCTAGTTTGTTTGTAGACCGAACCATGTTATATCGCGTGTTCTTGTGTTCTCTTGATCTCTCTTTACTATACTTGCACTTTATTATCTTGATTTCCTCAATTGCTATTAATACTTGCTTGCTTGTGATTTTAGCTAGGTGATTAAGATCTAAATGTTTGAATTGTAATTGTTGAAAAATCTTCTACACTAGCACTTGACCTTAGTACCCCAATCTAACAAGAACAAGATTAAGAACAAGAATAATAACAAGTACAACAACAATAATAATAATAATAACAGTAACAATAACAATAACGATAATAATAACGATAATAATATTC
>CAXKVX010003960.1:0-21879 GCA_964058865.1 Eleocharis quinqueflora
AAAGCGAGATCTGTCCTTTCCCTCTAGCACTTCGATTTTTCTCCTGTGTAGAGAGAGAGAGAAAGAGAACAAGGTAGCAGGACTAGGATTCTAGGAAATAGTAATTTCCAACGGTCGAAAGAAAATTAAGAGCAACTCAATTAACGAAAGAGGTAACTATCTAATTTTCCAGCTGAACCCGGTGAGGGAACGGTGCAACGGCGCGGATTCCAAAATAATGAGGTTTACAAGCGCATGCTGTGCACCGGGACGATGTACAAATCCGAAAATTAAAGGGGGGCCGTAAGCATGACCCAAAGTAGCCGTTGGGGCTCGATATGGTTTGAATTAGTGGGCCCGCACATACAATTTCCGTGTTGGGCTGATACCTGACAAACTCCATATTCTTTTTTTTTCTTTACAAATGAAATAAGTTAGATATTCTGACAAGTTTTTTTTTTCTTGCGGTTTATAAGCTTATTATAGGCTTATAGCCTCTTTCTGCAAACACATTATGCTTTTTTAATGGGCCATATAAATAAACAGGCCGGAGCTTTAAAATTTCATGTGCTGTTCATATTTTCTTTGTACGTTTTATGAAGCCCAACAGTACAAAAACATTTAGTTTCCCAGCAAGAATAATGATTTTGCGAGTAAATATATATTTCTTTTTGAAAAATAGACGAGTCTTTGTTCTCAAATATTATCAAAGTTATCTAGAGTCCTGCAATGATTTTTTATTTTTACTGAAATTCGAATTTGAAACTTTCACTTGAAACTCATTACACTTTTGCTATTAGACTAAGAGCAATTCTCGAGTAAATAAATATTTATGAGTAACAAGTTCCAGCTAATATTTCTTATGTACAAAAATATCTCTTACAATATTGCAAAGCCACCCTAATAGTCTTTAGTAAACTTCAATTTATGCCAAGCACTACTCCAATTTCTCTACACTTCTATTAAATTTGTTTTCTTCGAACTCACATTACATTGGAGAGAGCACTCAAATCAGTAGTATAATCATGAGGACCCCAAGAAAGTATAGAATCTGATGGCGATGATACGTCCGGCGAATAAAGTTCGTACGACGAAGAGGTTGCCGAGCTACACGGCCTTCTGACTTGAAACGGTACCACGTCTTCGAGAAGTCCATGCACATTAGTTTCTTCATCTCCAACAAACCCATTTGGGACTTGGGACGTCTGAACATCAATTTGATCTTGGCTCATAGTTTCAATACCAATTGCTTGATCGTTTGTAATTCCTTCAAAAGGGTTATAAGACGGTGTTAATGAGCTTTGCATCGGGCTATCCGAGGTTTGTCGCTCAGAACCGTCGGAGTTAGTTTTGGGCTTTTTGGACTGATTCAGAGCCGGTGCCGGAGAGTCATTAGGCCTTGATAGGAGGAAGTGGGAGTATGTATAGTGAAGATGAAGGCCTTCATATGTCACGATCAACGTATCGGGATCTTCTGTTGACCTCTCGACCTGCTTCTTTGCGTTGCATCTTGGATTTGTGCACCTGTAGTAACTCCTGCAAATTGTAAAATTAGAAAGTTTGGTAAAATTTTCTGCGAATTTATTGCACATGAGTCAACATAAGTTATATAACTCACTGAATCCTTTTGTCCACCTTGTCAGCATATATAGGAGTATAGAACAATATATAGATAATTGGTATACTAGTGAATACAGAAATAATAATTCTGAGCGAGTAAAATAAAGTATAAATGCTTTGTACTAAGAGAGGAATTAATTAAAAGAAGCAATGAATTGGGAAAAAGATAGGAGTCCGTTTCAAAGGGGTTGTGGGGCATTTATTTGACGCCATGCAAAAACTAGGTTCTTTCTAGAAAGAGAAAGATGTGCAATGAACTTATGGACATATTATTCCAAATGGAACCAATAGTGCCCTTTAATGAATTTGCACTAATGTAAAAATATTAGCACAATTGGAATAGTAACTTGGTATTTAATTTGCACTAAAGCAAAAATCTTTGCATTTTTGGAATGATTTTTCACAATTCTTTTGTCCTTTTTGGGGCCATTAATTGAATGTCAGAAAATGTTGGCAGTAACATGCAAATTATGAAGCTTTTCTAACCGTTGATTATTTGTAGGCCAGGGTTTTGGGACTCCTTCAAGTAATACACAAATACATATTGACGCTTCCAAATAAAATAGAAATTAAAGTGCAACAAATTGGTCAGTCAGTGATCAAACCATACCCTCTGAAATGAACTCTCCAGATTTTCATAAGACCTATAAAATCTATAATAGGAGAGAATAAAAACTTGGATTTTAGCCACTCTTTCTCTAGTTTTTGTGTCCGAATATAAATAAATATGTATATTGTTCGGATATTTAGAGTGAGATGGTTGAAAAGCGAGAAGCTGTAGCAAGTAACATCCCCTTTTAGGGGCTAAATGCATGATTTAGACATTTCATGTATTCAACTCAGACCGATGAGGAAGGTTTCCTAGTGCAACTATATATACATTATATATATTTAATTTGTTTAACGTAATTAGTGAATTGTATAAAGAAGGCTTCTAAAGTGTCTTTCTGTTTTTAACCTAGTAGTCTGGGAAGAGTATACCTTACATTTGAAGAACATGTAAATTATACATACAGTCTCGTCCTAGTGATAAACTAGCAATTTTGTTTCCATGATTATAATGATGTTATATATAGTTATGGTTATGATGATATATATAGTCATGAAAGTTATATAACCTTGTTTTAATTATTATAATAAACCAATAATATATACGTATTTTGCACATGCACTTATATATATAAACACATACCGCAACATGTGTACATTAGTTTGTGATGAGGAGTTTAAGTTGTGCAACCAATTAATTAATTATATGCACCAAGCAGCTTCCATGTTTGGTTTTCTCTTCCTTAGTTAAGAATTCCCATTAATGAAACGAGACAAGAAATTAAATCAATGCCACCCTTATTCGTTATAGGTCTCAACAACCCCATATTGCTCGTCTCATTTGAAACAAAATGTACAGAAAAATATTACAAATGATTAATAAAAGAAAATGCCGAGAGTTATATAAATAAAATTACCTTGGATTTGGGCTATTTTTTATTGCCTTTTGCCCATACTTCCTCCATTTGTAGCCATCATCTGTTAGACCATTCCCACAAGCCTTGATTTTTATTGTATACTTGTTCTCAATTTTACCCAGTCCCTTTTCTGGCAAAGAAATGCTGCACCAACAAAATAAATTAATATTACAGTAAATTCCCAACTGTTACATGTAATACCAAAAGAATCTATGATATATAAGAACCACAAAAACTATAGATATATGAGTATAGAAGTGCAATTACATACATTGGTCTAGAATTGCTCCATCTCTCATTTTCGTTAATCCGACCAGTTAGTGATAAAGCACTCTCTATGTCGCCAATCGTCGGGCCTGAGTACACTGTCGAGATAAGCTTGTTCATCATTGATTCTTGACGAGAGTTTACATCAGAATCAGTACAATGCGAAGGAGAGAACTTTCGTTGTGATTTCTCTAGCAGTTCCTTTAGGAGATCCTCCCCAAAGAATTGATAACAATTGGAATCTTTTCCGTCTAATTCGGCAGTCATGATGAGATTTCGAAAGAAGAATATATAATCTAGGTGCGTCAAAGATATGGAAGGAAATAAGATAGAATTTGCTTACGAGAGCTTTAATCTGGAGCTTGTTTAATTATGAGACTTCATGCACTAATATCACATGCCCTTTTAAAGGCCACGGGGCTAATATAAGGTTTACCATTTTCAATTACCAAAATGCCCCTCATTGTAAATCTCTCTTTTTTTTCCTACAGGAGAAAATCAATTTTGCAGATTCTCTATTTCTCTATTGAGCTAGGGTTTGTAATATCTTGGTAGGGCAGGAAACCTTATATATCTACGTTACCTTTTAAGTTGAACTAAGATCACCTGACCCATCAGTATTGCCAAGGTATATTCAACATATCAACTAATGCAATTGTCAACCACTAAAGTATAATTTGAATGGATCGATCCTCTCAACTAATACTTGTAGCTTTTTATGCATGGGGCTTTTAATGTGTTGTTTGATTATCAATGGTTCGAGAATCCCATCTTATCCACCAAATTTAATCAACTTTGAAGGGCACAATAGACAAAATAATTGTTGTGTGGGTATATAAGTGAGTTCTATTTGAATGAGCATCCCTTATTCCCTTGGCTACAGTATTAATTAAGGCAATGGATGTGGGTCTCTTTCTAATCAACCACCACACTAACATAGGTACAAATTAACTAGAAAGAGTCTCAATCACAGAGAATATAGACGCTACTTTCTTTTTGTGAAAATCCTTCTATATAATTAATAGGGACGTAAATACCCTTTTGATTAAAAATTACGTATATCTCATATATGCAATTTCAAGATGTTAATAATTGTCAAGTTCCCAATCTCTAAATCCCTTCAAAATATGTACAAATATAAAAATTAACATAGAGGCGGGGTGTGCTTCCATGGTCTGACTGAAAATTAAAAGATCAAATCATAACCGTTGATTTCATAATAATATATATCAATTCTACTTCTTAATTCAAGTTAATAACTAATGAAGTATCATTGCAGCAGTAGAATACTTATATATATATATATATATATATATATATATAATTGTGCTACTATGTTTTGCAAAACACGCACTTTGCAATTGTGGACCATACTTATATATATATATATATATATAGAGAGAGAGAGAGAGAGAGGCTAGGGTGCTCCATGAGCACCAAATCCCTCGTGCTCTACATTCATTATCTCCAATTTGAAAATTCCAAAGACCGATCCGAATCGTTCAACATGATCTACATATTAAAATCTACTTGGAGATTGAATTTTATATCTTTTTGAAATTATTTGCTATTTTTTTAAAGAGGTAGAAAAGTTGCTAATCAAACGGTTTCTAAACCAACAAAAGTTGTGATTTTCATACCTCTCTAAAAATAGCAAAAAAATTCAAAAAAAATGTAAAATTCAATCTCCAAGTAGATTTTAATATGTATATCATGTTCAACGGTTCTGATCGGTCGTTGAAATTTTTAAATTGGAAATACGGTGTGGAGCATTAGAAGTTTCGTTATTAAAATTCATCTTTTATAGCGGATCATTACTAAAGTCCGTTATTGAAAGTCACATTTAATAGTGAATCATTACTAAAGTCCGCTATTAAAAGTCATCTTTAATAGCGGACCCTTCAACCTTTAACACCCCCTCTTTAATAACCCCCTCATATTCCGCTATTAAAGGTGTTTAAATCCTTTATTTGTATCAGTGAGACCATTATGATTAATCATCAAATTAACAAAAAGGTGCCGATGGCACAAAATGCCTTGCATCAAGTGCCCCTGCACCATTTTTTAATTAATTAATTAAATTAAATATTTTAATTAACACATTTGTTTAATGGATAAAATTATGGTATATCACATAATATTCAGAATGAGTGTGTATATATAAATCAGAGGTAACCTTGGAGATCAAATACGATGAATTTGATCATCAATATTTTCCATCAAAATTCTGATGCACCATTAAGTAAATTCTTAAATAAAATTGGCTCATAATATTTACATAAGTCACATAAGTAATATTATAATAAATAATATTCTAACAATAAGAACATGTTAAACTTTTTCAATATTTTTATGCGCGTGATTATGTTTCTCCAAGATGTTTTTACTGGATAAAAACAGAAATATTGGCTTATTATTTAATTTATCCGTCCTACCTAATCGGAACCCTATTCTACTAAGAAGAGCCTGGAATGCTCCTGTTAAAACCCTAAATAATAAGACATGGAAACATTTTCTTTACCTATTTCAATTGCCACTAGAATCCTATATATTCTCTAAATCTTTCTTTGAGGACACGCTAAAAGAGTTCAACACTTCAACTAAAGATATGGAGCAGGTTGAGCATTATCAGAGGGCATTTGAGTCATTATGATTTTTCCTACCAAGACTAGGAATTACTATGGTTTATCCTTGTGAAACCTATCTTCTCCCGTATAAAACAAAACGATATTGCAATAGCGTGACGAAAGGATAGAATGCTACAATATTTTCATGTTTTTTTGTGGGGTTGACTTCGGAGAGAAATAAAATCAGGTAACTAATAACAGTTAAAGTAAAATAAAATTTAGAAAGAGAACAAAATTAATTATAGCTTTGAGGAGGTATAATGTGACAAAAAGTTGACCGACAGAGGGAGTGTGGGGATAAATAATTCTGGTTATTATGCGGCGATCTGTCAGATATCAGTTGCAGCAGCATATCTATAGATGTGAATTATGTGATAAGCAATCTTTTTGTTTTTGTTTTGGACTGTATTTTTACAATTGAGGACGGTTCAATTAAATATCCCTATTTATTAAAAGTTTTTATTGTGCCTTAAATTAAAATCCTTCATATAAAAAATCAAATGAACTAAATCCTATTTTCAAATTCACTTTTTGTCTTTTCATGAAGGAAAATTTCCTAGCAATACGCTTCATTGGTACGCAATCGATACATGCAACAAAGTGCGTCGTTATGCATGTTAAACGCGCTGTTATGCATGTTATTCGAGTTCGGTTGCATGTTATTTTCCAGTACAAAATAACAACGCGATTAACATGCATAACGACGCACATTGACACACGTATCAATTGCGTATCAATGAAGTGTACATGTCTATCAGCTCCCATTCATGAAAGATATAGATTTGAAGACACGATTAGAAAAGAAAATATTTCAACTCTTCTGTAAATTTGATTCAAAACAAATCTAATCTGCCTATTTTTTAGAGATTAAAATACTACGTGTAAAATAGTGTGGTTATTGACTTATATAATTAACTATTGTTCATATTAATGCAATAATTTAGTAACAAGGTATTTTTAATTATATCCATAATATTTTCAACACCTCTGCAGTTATTCCTATTTTACGGAAATATGCGCACAACACGCTATTTATCTACTGTTATTTATACAAAACGTTTGCACTTCGAGTTGAAGTGCAAACGGTAAAAATTATATTTTTTTTTTGGCTCAAAACATTGATTTAAATTGCTCAATAAATTTTTCATATTAAAATCTTATAGAAACCAAATTTCGTGATTTTTGAGCTTTCTAGTCATTTCTAAATTTTTTTTTTAAAACAGTCCTGAAGAGGTCATTATTTTAATATTAAATATGGTTGTTTTTAAAAAAATATTAAAAAAATCTTGAAAGTTTCAAAAATCACGAAATTTAATTTTCTACAAAATTTCAATATGAAAAATTTATTGTGCAACTAAAATCAATGTTTTGAGTCTAAACAAAATAATTTGGACTGTTTGCAGTTTAACCCGAAGTGCGGATATTTTCACAATAGTCTAACTATATATTTATATAGTTGTTGTATAATTGGCCACAAGGTTAATGCCACAAGCACCGCAAATAGGTGTGGAAAACGGAAAAAGTCAGCGCCAATTTGTACACATGCGTAGGCCCATTCCACTGTTTTGATCCCAAATAATTTAAATTAGATGTGTGATGGGAATGAACATTTTTTTTACAAATTAATGCTCATAAGACAAATAATAAGACACGTAAATTAAAGGTCAACCATTTGTGTGGGACATAGCGTGCTATACACCTTAGGTGGCACTTGCATGAGAAGTTTGTCCCTTTCATGTCACATGTATCTTATGAAGCCGCATGAAGAATTGATGATCATGTTCTCATCAAAGCATGCATGAGGCCTTATCACCCCCACCATGCAAGGAACTTCCAACATATTCTTGTTTTTTTAACAACTTGACTTCTAAGTTCTAACTAATCCTACTCTACTCCACTCCACTCCACTCATGCCGATGGGATAAAAAAAAGGGTATCAGTGCATATTTTTATAAAACAAAAGAAACTCAATCCTGCACTATCAGTGCCAGACTGGAAAAATATGATCTGGTGCACTTTTTTGCACAGAGGGATGCGCTTCATCTAAATCGTTGCATTAAAATTGAACGTTTGACCGTCTTTGATATAATATACTGGGAGTTTTGTATTGTTAAATCTGTAGCGCTGAAATTAGATCGGACGATTCAAATAAAGAGTGCATCTCTTTCATGCAAAAAAATGCAGCAGAGAATAATATTCCGGGCTCATACCCCTAGAATTGCATCACGTAAACAAGCTCGTTGGATTTATAGTGTAAGTAATGGGCCTAAGGCCCAATATTCTAGTAAACTTATATATTATTATAATTATAATTGTAACAGTACACTGTGCATATGCTTTATATTATTTGAGATTCAGCGATTTTGGCTCAATATCTCCTATTAAACTCGGTCACCCTTCAAATTCAAAGGCATCAAGTTATAGTATGATATATACTGATTCCTATTAAAAGTCTAATAAAACTATTACTTTCTTTAGTGAAAAAAAATCTGTTTTAGACTTTTAGTATGCCTCAAGACAAACAAAAAAGTTTGTTATAGTAACATGATTGAGGAGAAGATAAGTAGCCGACAGTAAGTTTCATAGGCAATCCAATAAATATTTAAAATTTTATTTACTACTAAGTTCAATTTCTGCTGACATTTACCAGCATCAACTTCTATAAAATTAACAAAGCCATAAAACCCTCTTTCTTAAAATTGCACGAGGATGGAGATCAATATAGCATGAATGTATGTCCAAATCTATTTCTTTTCCTTTTCATATCGCTTTGACGTTGTTCATTGATCAAAACATTATTCACTTGTTTCTTTGTTACATTATAGTATATGTTAATTTTGGACCAATCACTACAATAGAAAAGAACTTTAGTCAGGCGCGAATTCAGTCACTCCTTCTGGAATTTTTTTTGGCAAAATGACATTATATATTTGTACGATTTGTTAATTATTTTTGCAAAATAAACATATATATTTATAAATGGGCATCATTTTGTTCTTTCCTGCTAAAAAATATAGATCTTGCTCTCTTCCTGACGAAAATTCTGAATCCTCCCATGACTTTAGTGCTGCCTAATTATCGTCCGATTTTAGTGATATCCGGAATTAAAATACACTCATAGGCATCAATCCCGATTATTTGCTAAAAAATCGATAATAAAAATCTGTAATTTTTGACAAAAAAAGAAAAATGTTTTTAATTTTAGATGTTTTTAATTTGTCAAGTGATGACAATAATGTTGAACTTAGAGTGCAGTAATTATGTAACTCTGAAGTGTATGGCGAAGAAAGATTTTGGTGAGCGATCGTACAACCTACAGTCGGGGCGGATTCAGGATTTCCGTCAGGAAGAGACAAGATCTATTACTTTTTTTCAGGGAGGGACAAAATGATGCACATTTTTAAATATACATGATTATTTTGCAAAAAAAATTAACAAATCGTACAAATATACAAGCTTATTTTGCAAAAAAAAATTCAGATCCTAACAGCTACAAAAGATTACAACGGAGGGAATCCCATGCATTATGTGGAATTTCCTTGCACGTCAACGGTTACATTATAATTTGACATTACAAGTTTACAACTTCTTTGAAAGTCTTACTGTATGTGTGATGCGCATGAAATTTAAATTTTTTATTTTATTTGCGTAAAAATTTGTGCGAATTAAATTTTATAATATTATTTTTTTTAATTATATTTGAGCGGTTCGTAATCTACCGCACACGAAATTTGAGTCGTTAGTTTCTACTGCGCTGGAGAAGATTGGCTTCCCACTGGATACTACCTTCTTTTTATGTTTTATACGGAACTACAGTCTATAAATCAGTGTAATTGTAGATTGTATCAAATAAATAAATTAATATCAGGTTTAGAGGATGAATCCTGCCTGTAATATGCAACCCAAGATAAATTTAGACTTTGGACTTTGGACTTTGGACACATTGCAGTGTAGTGTGAGTCTGAACAAAAAAATTAAACTCAAATTAATTGTATTCGTTGATCATCATCAATAATTGTACAATCAAGTAGATTTTGCATCGATAATAGTGAAATCAAGTTAATTTTGATCCATAGCAGAATTTGTCTTATTATAAATACATTACACAACGATTAAGTCATTTGATTTCTGGACGTATAGGGGTTTCGAAATTTCCATCATCTATTACTAAATGTCTCTTAACGAAATACGAAAATTTGTGTTCACGAAAATTTGAACTCATGATCTCATTGAAATCATCCTAGTTAGCTACTACTAGACTACATAATGATAGTGTCATTTGTTATAATTAATGACAGTCAATTATAGGCTAGCTGTTGCAATTATGGTCATTTGGTCATTTGATAACTACATATTTTACGTTAAATTTTCAACTTTTTAATGATTAATGCTACAATTTTAGTTTTTGACAATCAAAATATAGCCTTGAAACTTTTATTCTTTACAAGTGAACTGACCAAACTTTATATACCTTTAAAATGTATAATTAGACTATTTAAAAATTAATATCTATCTAACTAAAACAAAATAGACTACTTTAAATAAGAATGAATATAACATACCTAAGAACAATAAATTTTTAACTATAATATTATTTTATGTTTTCATATTTCCTTTGTTTGCTTTAATTTTATTCCATTAAAAAGTTTATTCATGAAAAACAAAATAAGGTACTTAAACTTAATTTGTAATCAAATTAAAATAATATTAAATAGGTGTTTGTTCGCAATTTTGATTCAATATAAAAAAAAATGAAGAAAGTTCACTAAAGAAGCTGACATTATAATAAAGTTATTAGATGCATTGTATTATCTTTTGTAAAAGGATACAGAGTAGAGAAGAGAAAGAAGGAGATTCAAAACTCAATTCATTGATTTCTTGATTGATAGTGATTACAGCTGTTTACAAGGATATATATAGAAAATCAACAACTAATTCTAACAGCATGTCCAATTGTATTGCGACAACTCATCTAAGACGTAACAGACTCAGTTTTAAGTCTGTTCTTCTTCTCCATTCGAGACTATACTAGATATCTCCATTCGTTCCATTTCTGCTGTGTTATCAGCCCCCCTCAAGCGACATGATTGAGAGAAAACATGAAGCTTGTTCCGCAAAAGCTGAAACCTTGTTCTCGCTAGACTTTTCGTAAGTAAATCACCCAATTGATCCTCAGAACAGATGAATTTGATAGCAAGCTGTTTGTTGGAAACTTTCACTCTGACAAAATGGTAATCCAATTCAATATGCTTTGTTCGAGCATGGAAAATAGGATTGGAAGCCAAAAACGTTGCTCCGAGATTATCACACCATAATGTTGGTGGTTGATTGATTGGGAATTGTAATTCTTGCAAGAGTGAAGATATCCAAAGAACCTCAGATGCTATAACAGCGAGGCTTCTGTATTCGGCCTCTGTTGAGGATCTCAATACAGTCGGTTGCTTCTTTGATGACCATGAAACCAAGTTTGTGTTAGTTTGTAATAATCTAGAAGTCAATAATACGATAAATTATCATAAAGCTTTGTTCATGAATTGAGTGATTAATAAACTGTCATTTTGTTACCTTGAGTATTATTGAATTTATGAATCATTCCTTTATCTGACTTGAGTCAATAACTGGAATTGTGAAACTTCATAATACATATGATATATACTCTTAAAAGTCTCTAACCAAGGTAATTAGCAGGAACACTAATTTACCGTTACAAGGTTAGAATATGGATTAAAAGATTGTTAAGTTTTACAAACCATAGACATGAGATGTCATTTTAATCACATGAATACATGTTAGAAGAATATTGTATTTGACAGACCTCGAATGAAACATTAAATGGAATTGTGTACGTGTCATTAATATTTTCATTCAGTGTTAAGTTCTAAAGTATGAGGTATTTATCTTTCCTACTGAGAGATGTGTATGTGTGATTGTTATCTAACGTTGTCGATAAAACGCAGTCATAACGGTTGCTTTTTGGTATACATAGCTTAGTTGAGGTAGTGATGGTTTACTGAAAGTACTATTGTCCCTCGTATCTTGATACGAGTTACAGTATCGCTGGACCCCTTGATAGAGTAAGATTATCTGCATGCGGTATAATTACAAGAGTAATTATATTTGATAAGTTTGCTCAAGTTCGAGAAAAGATTAAGTTTGCAAGGATGACACACCTACCTTGAAACTAATCTGATACTGTGAGACGAAAGAATTAACACGACTAAAATGTTTAGTGGATCGTGATATTGCATAAGTACAACATCGTCTGTGTAATTGGATGGTCATAGCGCATATGTCAGATGCCTCCTACGATTATAGAAATTAAAATGGTTTTAATTCTATTTACCAACATAACACAGATCCTATTATGTCACACCATATAGGAGCTAAATCAGAGAATCTTAATGATTAATTATAAATAGTTATAATTAATATTAAGATGGTTATAATTAATTATATATGATATGATTTAATTATATATGTCATATAAGATGACGAGCAAAAACAACGATTGAATTTATAGACGTATACGATACGTTGTATAAAATCATACCGCAACCAAACAAATACCAAACCCTGAGAAATATAATTGTTGAGAACAATTATATTTTTATGTATATTTATATATATTTAATTTAGATTTTAATTATAGATTATGGTTTTGAATTTGGGATGAAAGTCATTATCAAATTAAAACCTTAATTAAAAATTAATTAAAATCGTAATTAAAAATAAATAAATAAATAATAATAATAATAATATTTTTTTTGGCATGTTGGATAAAGGACTTTTTTTTAATAAAAAAAAATCAATGTCATCATGCTTATCCTTAAGGGTATTTTTGGAAATTCACTTTTTCCAAGGGTTTATTTGTAAAAATGTAACCTCCTCATTTTCCTATAAATAGAGGGGTAAGGGGAGAGAGAAATATGCACCAAAATCGACTCGGACTCGTTAACTCGGATTCGTATCGATAAATATATTTTCTCTCTTTCTCGTATACGGTTGTTTACGGGATTCGGAAAATAGTATTTTTGTGTTAGAGCGGTATTCCATATTTTGGATAACTGCGATTCACGAAGATATTTTATTTAGTCCGTATCTCGGTGAATAGTGTTTTTGCGGGATATCGCGGCTTTCGATATTTCTGGCAGAAGAAGTAAGCCGGTCTCTGGTCGTCCTGGTGGACATCTGGTAGAGGTATCAGACGTCTGATACTCCGGGGAGAAGAGCGTCTGTGATTCGGTCTTCCGAATCTTCTGCGATCCAATTCGAATTTGGATCAAGGTATTAATGTTATATTAATCTATTTAATTTGTAAGTAGATTAAAGTTTTAGAATTCAATTAAGGAGTAGATCTGTTTAGGGATTAAGTAGGGTTTTGATGTTAGGGATAAACGGGAGGTGGACACCCTCTGTGGTTTATCCGACATACCCCGCTTAATCCTCGGCTTAAGTCAGACGTAAAATTTTTGTTTTACGGTCTTTCCGCTGCTTAGGCCAATTGACGGGTTTTGAACTGTTCGTAACCCAACAGTTTGGTCCTAGGAACACTGCAAACCCGGTAGTTGACCTCCTGTCGTCGGGACACCCAGCCCAGTCAGCATCACAATATGCGTGAAGAGAGAGATTAGAAGCTGAGGTGAAAGAGAGGCCATGAGTCAAAGTGCCTTGGATGTACCTAAGCACCATTTTAACCATTTGCCAATGGGCTTCAGTAGGTTCTGCTAGAAACTGAGACGCTTGGTTGACGACAAAGGTCAAATATGGTCTTGTAATGGTAGCATACTGAAGGGAACCAACAATTGCTCTATATAGATAAGGATCTTGTAACTTGGTGCCAGTGAATTTGGACCTCTGTAGTCCAGATACCATGGGTGTATGTATGGGCTTTGCAGAACCCATTTTAGCTCGATCTAGAATTGTTTGAAGATACCTCTTCTGAGATAGATGTAGGGAGTTTGAGCTTTGAGTAACTTCAATTCCTAGGAAGTAGTTAAGTGAGCCAAGGTTTTTGATCGAGAAATTATGTTGTAGAGAGACCAGTAGGGATTGAATTGCAGTTTGATCATTGCCTGTCACCAAAATATCATCTACGTAGACAAGAAGGTAGATGGCAGTTTGAGAGTTTGTTTTGATGAAAAGAGAATGATCTGCCTGGGATGAACTGAACCCTTGGGACACCAAAAAAGTTTTTAGCTTAGAGAACCATGTCCTTGGTGCTTGTTTGAGCCCGTACAGTGTTTTTTTGAGCTTGCACACATGTGTAGGATGTTGTGTATCAACAAACCCTGGAGGTTGCTGCATATATACTGTTTCCTGGATATCTCCATGCAAAAAGGCATTGTTCTCATCTAATTGATGGAATTGCCAGTGCTGTGACAAAGCTATGGAAAGAGCAACCCTGATAGTGGTTGGCTTGACCACTGGACTGAAAGTTTCAGTGTAGTCTAATCCCTCTTGCTGACTGAAACCCTTGGCTACCAATCTGGCTTTGTGCCTTTCAACTGTTCCATCAGCTTTGAGTTTTAATTTGAATACCCATTTTGCCCCTATAACATGGGCATTAGCTGGTGGAGGTACAAGGTCCCATGTATCATTTTGTGCTAGAGCTGTAAGCTCATGTGCCATTGCCTGTCGATCTTTTGATGCTTGTGTAAAGCAAGTTGGTTCTAATTGGTTGTCAGAGATGCCTGTTGAAACTGAGTACAATTGATGATTTGGAAATTGTTTTGGTTTGAGGGTTTTTGTTTGTGATCTTGTGAGCATGTGATGAGAGGTAGAGGATTGTACTCTTTGTGATGTAGATGGTTCATCTTGAGGCATTTATGCTGTGAAACCTGGTTCCGACTCAGGACTAGCGGTACTAACAGTGGTGGTTGTATTGGGAGTGTCAGTGTTTGAAGGTAGAATAGTCAGAGAGATGAGGCTAGAGGGTGTGTTTTGAACATTATTATGTGGAGTTTCAGTAAAAGAAAACTCATGCTCATCAAAAGTAACATGCCTTGAGATATACAACCTATTTGATGGTATGTGTAAACAATAATACCCCTTGTATATGGTTGAGTAACCAAGGAATGCACATTTCTCAAATCGAGGCTCTAGCTTATGCTGGTTGTAAGGTCTTAGCCATGGGTAGCATGAACATCCAAGAACATGTAACATGCTATAGTCAGGTTTTTGTTTAAAGAGCTTCTCAAAAGGTGAAACAGTGCCAGTTGGGTTAGAGGGTATTCTGTTGATCACAAACACCATGCTCTCAAAGATGTAGTCCCAAAATTGAAGTGGAATAGAGGCATGAATCATGTTGGCTAGCCCTAACTCCACAATATGTCTATGCTTTCTTTCTGCCAAACCGTTTTGCTCAGGGTTATAAGGGCAAGATATTTGAAATGTGATCTCAGGAAATTGTTTCATTAGCGGTTTAAACTCAGTATCTCCATCACACTGGAGAGTTTTGATTTTGGTATTTAATAAATTCTCAACCTTAGCTTTGAATTGAACAAAAATATTTGTTACATCAGCTTTGGAAGCACAACAGTATACCCAGCTAAACCTAGAGAATTCATCAGTAAAATGTATGTAATAGCGATTTCCTTTATTTGACACAACTGGAGCTGGCCCCCAGAGATCAGAGTGAACAACCTCTAGTGGTTTTGAAGCAGCTGTGGTAGAGGGAAGAAATGGAAGCTTATGAGACTTTGCTTGATGATAGCAAGAACAAAAATGTGAAGAAGAGGGCTTTATTGGAATAAAGTTGGCTTTGTGAAGTTTCTCTTGTACAGCAGAAGAGCAGTGAGCAAGTCTACAGTGCCAGAGGTCAACAGAAGCCTTTGATGCTGTAAAAACTCTATGAGATGGTGTGAATTCAAGCTTGTATAGTCCTTACTCAAGGTGCCACGCATGAGGATCTGTTGCGTACTCTTGTCCTTTATGAAACAAAAATCTAATGAGAAATCAATATTAACACGATTGTCAAGTGTTAAATGTGAAACACTCAGTAAATTTTTGGTCATTTCAGGCACAAGAAGAACATTTTTCAATGTTATGGTTGATGAAGCAGTGGCTAAGAAAGATGTGCATGTGTGTGTGATAGTTAAAATATTACCATTGCCGATGTGAACTGCTTCTGGTCCAGTATATGGTTGAGAGGATGACAAGGCATTGAGATCATTCGTGACATGAGCTGTGGCTCCTGAATCAAGATACCAAGCAGGCTTTTGATTCAAGTGTGTAGCAGTTGGCTCAGCAAGTAAAACATGATGAGTTGTAGGAGGGTTAGATCCTGAGAAGAGATCTTGAGAAGCAGAAGAGGAAGAAACACTATATCTGATATCAAATCTATGAAAACAAGCTAGAGCTGTGTGCCCCCACTTGTGACATATCTAACAAGGAGTCTGATCTTGATTTTGATTGTTTTGTCGACCTCGACCTCTTCCTCTTTGATTGTTGTATCCTCTTCCTCTATTAGATCTACCTCGGAAGTTGTTTGATCTGTAATTGTTAGCATAGAAGACTGAGTTGTCAGAATTACCAGATCCGGAACTGTCTGACTGAGTTGTGAGATGTACTGTCGAGTTTGACACAGATCGAAGATTAGTGAGGATTCTTGCTTCATGAGAGAGTAGAAGGCTACTGAATTCCATCATGGATGATGGAGTGGATCTCATAGAAAGAGCAGTAACAAACGATTCATACTCAGATCCAAGTCCCTGAGCTGTGTAAAGAACTAGTTCGTAGTCAGAAACATCAGTTCCAATACTACGCAATCGATCAGCAAGAGTTTGCATCTGCTGGATAAATTGAGCACATGTAGAGCCACCTTTCTTGCTTGTCTGCAGTTGTAATTTGAGATCAAGAATCTTAGCCATGGATTGTGAGGAGTGAAGTTGACTAATTGTACTCCGAGCAGCAGCTGAGGTTTCACATCTCACAACTTGTGACAGAATCGAGGGTGAAATTGAGTTATAAAGCCATGCCAAGATAAGTTGATCTTGCTGATGCCATGTCTCAAACACAGGATTCAGGATTTGAGATCCATTTGCAGTATTAAGAAATTGAGGTGGAGAAGGTTTTGAGCCATCGATGAATTTTTCGAGGCCATGGCCTCGTAAAACTGGAAGTATCTGAGATTTCCATAATATGAAATTCTCATTGTCGGGTGTTGTATGGATATGGTGAGTGACTTGAATAGGATTTGATGTTCCAGTTGAAAGCGGAAGAGACGAATTTTCAGGATTCGCCATTAGCGAGCGTTTGCTCGTTTAAGCAGCTCTGATACCATAAAAGAATACAGAGTAGAGAAGAGAAAGAAGGAGATTCAAAACTCAATTCATTGATTTCTTGATTGATAGTGATTACAGCTATTTACAAGAATATATATAGAAAATCAACAACTAATCCTAACAGCATGTTCAATTGTATTGCGACAGCTCATCTAAGACATAACAGACTCAGTTTTAAGTCTGTTCTTCTTCTCCATTCGAGACTATACTGGATATCTCCATTCGTTCCATTTCTGCTGTGTTATCATTTTGTCAAAATTAATTGTATTAAGTAGATTGGAACTTACGGAATGATATATACGGGATGTACGGACGACTTAAATAAAAAAAATATTACAATTACATTTTTCATATCGCATCTGCGTGCGTATTGCATCCTCATGCCCAGCAAATGCCAAAGCGTCCCATCTAATCCATCCATCGAACCATCTAATCGCTAAAAAAACCAGAGAACATTTAATTTACATGTACTTCTGATCCGTGTATGAACCAAAACTTTGCGTAAAGATTACAACAACAACAAAAAAGTTTACTCAAAAAAAAAAAAACAACAACAAAAAAGAAAAAAAACTGCTGGTTTCTATCCATTCATCAATAGCTGTAGCTACAGCTTACAGAGAAGCATATCCAATCAAGTGGCGATTGCATGGTACTAGCAACACAAAATGCCTGGAGCTAGCCGCTAGGCACTACCAAAACCCTATACACTGCATTATTATTAGTAATATATTAACCGCACGAGCAGTGTATTATTCTCCGGCCAGTACTTGTACATCCTGATATATGAATATATAAATATTGGGATATTCTCCACTCTCGGTATAGTGAATTAGAGATGTTATTATAGGGTTTTTGTGGTTTTTGGTGGGCAGACGTTAATGTGGCTTGTAAACTGATAAAAAAATTAAGGATAGCTAGTGCATGATAAATTGATAATATCATGAGAACACAACAAAATTAAAAACAAGTTATAGGCAATAGGTGTTTGATATTCGTTTGATATTTTATTTGTAATCTGAATTATTGTCTGAAAAAAAGAAAATAGTTAATATTAAGTTAAATGTTAAATTGTTTATATTAATTTGCTAAAAAGAAAAACACTATAGGACCAAAAGCATTTTCAACTACAGCTAGTATACTTTCCCTTCCAGTACATTAACACACTCCATGCACAGCATGATATGAACGCTTTCTCTCTCTCTAAAAAAAAAAAAAAAAAACTCTTAAATGAGATTGCTCAAGCCAGATAGGTAGGAAAAAAAAGCAAAAGAAAACGAAATCAAAACTCAAAAAGGACAATTTGTATAAACACTTTGTAGTTTGTGACTAATGATCTATCTATTCATGACTTTGCACAAGATAATTAAAAACATAACATAAAATGCAGAAATAGAGATCTAGAGTAAGAGATTGCGCAGATGTTCAAAGAGTTCATGTACCTGTCATGTCCTATTATTTTTTAGAGAAAACCATCCTAATTAGGCTGATTGTTCTATACTCCGTTAAGGATTAGCCAGTAAATTTCCAATGCAGCATCATCAAGATTCCCATTTTCAATCTTCATCTCTTCAAATGATTAACAAGAGAAAACTTGTTAAAGAGATGTGAATCTTGATGATGCCACACTAGAAAATAGTAGCTGCTTTGCGTTCATGTATGCACCCTCTGGGTGCTTAACTAGTGGCAGTTACTAAGCCTAAAAGTTTGCATTGGTGCAGAAAAATGGCGAAATATATGTAACCAACGAAGAGAATAGAGGTTTTATATTTGAATGGGAAAAATAAAAAGAAAGAAAAGGGGAAGTGAACTCTATGAAGGATTAGAGGGATGTGTGGGATGTTAATATATATAGAGCCCATGGCTATACCTAGCTAGCGGTGGGGTTTAGTTGGTTGGTGTGTATGTGAAGTGTGAGTACTTCTGGAGTGAGAAAGAGATGGAGTGATACTGAGCAAATTATTTCTGTAATTATTTCCAAATTGCAAAACTTGCAAATTATGAATAGGTTTTGAATATTTATAGAATTAGGATTTATTTAAAATTAATTAATTAAATATTGGAATTATTAAAAAAACAAGTTAATAATTTAAGTATTAATTGAAAATAAAATAACAGAATCTTAATTAGATCTGATAAATTGGTTTTATATAAATTTCTTATGCAATTTGAATATCATTGATATACCTTAAAGACCATCAAATGTGGCCGTTATAACATACTATTACTGTATAATTAATGACATTTTATGATATATTCATTCAGTATCTTATAAAATATCGTTCAAATAAAATATGAAATGGTAAAGCAGTTCTATTGTATACATAGAATGTAAATCAAATTTATGTGTTCTGATGGAACGGTTCTGAATGTTTAGTACTTTAGATTTGTACAAATTTAAGCTTAGGTGGATTGGAACTTTGCTATGTTTGTTATTTGAAACTTCTGAAACTTATGTTCTATTACTTCCTGAATTGTTGTTTGTATGAATGTTAGGTTGACATGTTATGCATATTATGTTTCATTGACTTAAAGTTCTTTTGTTTTGGTTGTTATTGAAGTTAATATACTTGATTTCTGGTTTTTGTGGAGCTTAAATTTCAGTTAATTCTTTGATATGCATGTTATTTATGCTATTATGCATGATATATTTGTTATTATGCAAGTTATTTCTTGTGTAATCGTTGTTATTCTAGTTTTTGTGCATCTTAAATTTAATTTCGATCTTTATGCATATTATTTCTGCTTTTATACATGTTACTCAATTTAATATGCATGCTTGCTGTAATAACATGCATAACAACTGAGAAAAAATTAATATGCATAACAACTCAGCAACTATGAATATGCACCAAAATATTAAAATGCATTATAAATAAATTATTATGCATTACAAATTCGCATAGACAATGAAAATATATCATATATTAACATGCATTACAAATTGTTGAAAATTTATCAAATATTAACAAATCGATGCTTAAAACAATTAACATGCATTACAAATTAAATGGAGAGAGCATTTCGTCTCAAATGGAGATGATTTTTGGACGAAATAGACGAACGTATCAATTGCGTATCAAATATGATATCACTGTATCAGCTCCCATAAATTAATACCAGGTTCAGAGGATGAATCCACCTGTAATATGCAACCCAAGATAAATTTAGAGTTTGGACTTTGGACACCTTGAGAGTGTATGTTGAAATTATGTAAAACAAGTGAAAATAAAAGAAATTAATTATGGGACATGGTGTAGCGTTACTTGCATATTAATTTGTACATAATTATTATAAATACATTTCACAATGATTACTTAATTTGATTTTTGGATGTACAGGGGTTTCGAAATTTCCCTCATCCGAATGTCTCTTAACGGAATGTGAAACTTTGTGCTCACGAAGATTTAAATTGATGAAGACATTCTAGTTAGCTACTATTAGACTACATAATGCATGTGTCATTTGTTATAATTAGTGACAGTCAATTATAGAAAGTTGCAAATATGGTCATTTGATAACTACATATTTTTAAGTTAAATTTTCAACTTTTTTATGATTAATGCTACAATTTTAGTTTTTTACAATCAAAATATAGCCTTGAAACTTTTATTCTTTACAAGTGAACTGATCAAACCTTATATACCTTTAAAATGTATAATTAGACTATTTAAAATTTAAAATCTATCTAATTAAAACAAAATAGACTATTCTAAATAAAAATGAATATATAACATACCTAAGAACAATAAATTTTTAACTATAATATTATTTTATGTTTTCATATTTCCTTTGTTTGCTTTAATTTTATTCCATTAAAAAGTTTCATGAAAAAACAAAATAAGGTACTTAAACTTAATTTGTAGTCAAATTAAAATAATATTAAATAGGTGTTTGTTCTCAATTTTGATTCAATATAAAAAATGAAGAAAGCTCACTAAAGAAGCTGACATTATAATAAAGTTATTAGATGCATTGTATTAATTTTTTTGTCAAAATTAATTGTATTAATTAGTCGGTTGGAACTTACGGAATAATGGTCAGCAGTTTAGGATTGTCACAACCACGCGGATTACATATATCAAATGGGGTCAATTGACCCCCTTTTTATGAAAATTCCATTAATTTGTTATCATTTTAGAATCTTAAGTGAAGTATATACACACTAAAATCGACCCCATTTTATTATGTAAAATTAGTATGGTTGACCCCATGCTTTTTTTAGAAAAAAATATCATATTACATATTACTTAGAAAATTATTGACCTCATAAATTAAAATTCTGCCTCTGTTTCTTATAACAACTGAAAGATTTATCATGTATTTTTTCGCAAGGTAAATTGGACCTTTCCTAATTTATTAATTTCAATATTTTAATGATGTGAACTCGAATCTCAATCCCTATATACTAAAATTCTGATTTCGCTCCTGCGAATATATTGATAATCATGTTCCATCATGAACATGGAACTTTAAACAAGATGTATTTTGTTATAATCTACAAAATTATTAAATTAACCACTGTTGATTAATCCCACCACGTGTATCACTAATACGGTTTCATTTAATACATATATTAGCATTCGTTCATGTATGAGCGAACTAGCCGTGGAGGATGGGACGGATGAAAAGAAACGGAGA
>CAXKVX010003961.1:0-2500 GCA_964058865.1 Eleocharis quinqueflora
GTATAAATAAACAAGATTATTTTGCACAAAAAAAAAATTCAGGGGGCGGCTGCCCCCTGGCCTTGACTGGATCCGCCCCTGCTCCTAAGAGCACGAAGGTCTCTGATGCTCTTCACTAAAAAATATACTTAATCATCTCCAAATTTGAATTTATCTTGCTCAATAAATATATTTTCATATCAATGTCTTCTAGAGAATTAAATTTCATGAACTTTAGCGTTCCAGTTATATTTTAAAATATTTTTTTAACAACCCTTAAGAGTCATTTTTAATATGACTGTTTTTTAAAATATTTTAAAAATAGCTAGGTAGCTAAAAAAATCACGAAATTTGATGTCCTATAAAATTTTGATATGAACAATTTATTGAGAATGTTAAATCAAAATTTGAAGATGATTAAGTATATTTTTTAGTCAAGAACAGAAAGCCTTCCGTGCTCTCACATTAGTCTCCTTTTTTTTTTGAGATAAAGAGCATGGTAGTCTTACTCCAATCATTTTTATTCCCACTAATGATTCACCCACATAAATATAATGCAATGAACATAGAATATAAATGTATGAAATTTCAGGGACGGATAACAAAGAAACAATTGACGATGTATAATTTAAAGCAAACTAAAGAGGAATATTTACTAATTTCTAATTAAAAAATCATGGGTGATGCTAACAACTCCTTTAATTGTCTTCCTCTTGCGCCCCCTGCTAGAAGATAAAAATAATTAATTTTCTGCTCTGTCCGCTCTGTTCGCTCTCCTGTATGTCTTTATATTTAGGTCTGAAGTCTTTATATTTAAAATTTACAACAAAAATGTTATGCATGTTCTATCGCTCCCAAGTCTTTATTTTTTGATGCAGTCTTTATATTAAAAATTTTGCAGTTATTTTTCAACAAATTTAAATATAAAGACTTGCATGCAATAATATATAGACTTTATTATTCTAATATAAAGACTTGCAATTTTTGCATCCGCTCCAGTTTTGTTCTATTTTGTCTGCTATGTCCGCTTTGTCTGCTTTCCTGCATGTCTTTATATTTAGGATTGAAGTCTTTATATTACTGTAAGTCTTGTTTTTTTTGTTGCAATTCTTTATATTATAAATTTTGCAGCAGTTTTTCAACAAATTTAAATATAAAAACTTGCAGATAATAATATGTAAACTTATATTGTTCTAATATATAGACTTGCAATTATTCTATTGCAAGCAAGGTTCTAAATAGCGCCGATATAGCAGAATAGCGGAAATTTTGGCTTGGACGCAAGATATTTCTTAAACACCACCGATATAACGGATATAACGAATATAGCGGATATAGCGGTGATATAGAGAATATAGCAGTAATATAGCGGATATAGCGGTAAGATTTTTAAATGTTAATTGTTTTGACTTTTGAAATAAGCATGTTTTTTGTCAATTTCTCGTGGCAGTTATTATGCTCATGTGCATCAGTGTATTTGTATTTGACTGTTATTGATACTCATGTAAGTTATATTAGTAACATTAACCGCTATATCATCGATATACCGCTAAATGCTAAATGACTCATGCACCACTACGGACCGCTATCCGCTATTTTAAACCTTGACTGCAAGTATTTATATTAGAAATTTTACTGTAGTTTTGTTGTGAATTTAAATATAAAGATTTTAAACCTAAATATAAAGACATGCAGTAGAACATACAGAGTGGACATAGCAGATCATTAATTGTTTTTGTCTTCTAGTGGAGACATGTAAGGAACGGTTAAAAGGGACATTATATTTACTCAAAAATCATTTGTTAGTTGACTTTAAATTTACAGTTAGAGTATTTACTAATTTTCAGATAAAAATCAAATATAATGATATACACAACTTGCACAATTTTTTTGGAGAAGTGTAGGCTTCGCCTACTTAGAATTTTCATCAAAAGAACGATTGCTAACATTATTTACATGACATTATTGAAAAGTAAAAAAAACAAAGACAGAAAAAGAGAGAGAAACGAAACAAAACAAAACAAAAATTCCTAGTACGTCTACTCAACATAGCTCATCTAAACAACCAAAAAAACATGTTTTGCCTATAATTATTTTCCAGACATTCATGTTGAAAATGTCAAGCTAAATTAAAAAAACTTCACTTTTGTTTTTCAGACATTCTTGAAATTCACTCTTATAAATTCTCTTATATCTATATACGTACACACGTGTATATGTATAGAGAGAGAGAGAGTTAGACTATATATTGTGAAAACGTTTCTACTCCGACCGAAGTTCAAAAGTTACACATTTTATAATTTTTTGAGTTCAAAATTAAAATTTGAGTTGCTCAATTCTCCATCTCAAAATCTTGGAGGAAAACAAATTTCATGATTTTTGGATATTTTAGCTATTTTTAAATATTTTTAAAAACAGCACCGAAAATGTCATTTTTTTTATATTAAGCTGGACTGTTTCTAAAAAATATTTAAAAAATAGCTAGAAAGCTCCAAAAATCATGAAATTTGATTTCCTACAA
>CAXKVX010003961.1:7500-19834 GCA_964058865.1 Eleocharis quinqueflora
ATTTAAAAATCTTAGATACGGATGTAGCTATATATATTAAAATTTAATTAAAAAAGTAATTTAATACATAAAAAATAATATATAAGTTAATTTATATAACAAAAATTATTATTATACAATAGAGAGGAGATGACACAACGGTAAGGTGTTTTTTGATGGGTCAAAATGGCTTCAATCTTATGATAGTGTGAGGAAGCAACAAAAAGAAAATGCACTCTGATTGCCACGTGAAGTATCAGACGTGAATCGTATAATATATAGGTGCGATAAGGTATTTGAAGTATCCGAGTAACATAGTGTTTAATTAAAGATACATGTTTTATTTGCGTTAATTGTTCCGTTGTACAAACAGAAAGAATTCCTTTTGTTGATCATTTCGTCATATGCAATGGCAAAAACGATCAAAACATTTTTGTCGTCTTAATTTTTGTCAATAGCTGAATTATTAAACAACACGCAACACAAATCAGTGAATAGACAATAAATTAATACTGGCAAAAATCCAAAATAAACATACCAGTACTAGTATAGGTATTGATTAACCAAAATACTATCAATGACTAGTAACCAGACGGTTCACAGAACGAATCAAAAAGATGCAATTAGCCAAAATACTGACAAATATGGTCAGAAAAACAAAACTGAGATGGAGGTGCCCTAATTACATTACATGTGCCCCAGTTTTATATAGCCTAGACCATGCATGGAATGTATAAATGCAATTTTGATCCATCCAGAACCATGAATGTTGATTCAATAAGGCTGCACTAGTACTATGCATGTGTATCAGTGGTTGATGGTGCTTGAGTTTGCAGAGGCACTTTGGCTCCTAAATTTTGGTTTGTTGTTTAGTTCTTTTATATATGTATAATAAGTGTTGCGGAGTTGCATTGGTAATAGTTAGTAGAGTAATTATAAATTGTACTTCACTTGTTAATAGCTTCTCAGACAAAGAAAACAACTAAAAGAGCTTTAGTTCAAAAGAAAAGAAAATGTTAAAAGAGCCCAAATATAGAAAAGCAAAATTACTTTTGATATTTTCAATTTATATAAAATCTATTCACAATGGTGGTACATCGTGCTCCTAGTTAGGGTTAGAGAGCATCACATTTTGTATGCTTACATGGCCCCATAAGTAATTTAAAGAAAACAATAAAGAAAAAAATTAGAATAGTGGAGAGCTACGAAAGGCAAGTTATTTTTGGAGCTATGTGCTGATTCTCTATTTTGCCCTCGGTCAGAGGAATACATAACTACCAAAGTACCAAACAGTAGAGGTTGGTCCTACCCAAATTTTGTCTTTATCTACACAATGGATTCTTCATTTAATGTGAGCCGCTTCCATTCAACTAGCCGTGTTAAGAAGTCCATTACCTGCACGTCCCAGTGGCCAAAATATTAGAAAACCAAATACACAAACGAACATACATTATACATACCAAAAAGAAAAAAGAAGTACCAACATATGATATAACCAATAGGGAGTAGTGTAGATGCTCATAAAAGAAAGGAAATAAATGAGAGACTCAACACAGATGTAGTGTGGTCCTGAATGAGACATGTCTTTAATCTTTTGAATATAATCCTAACTAAATATATGTGCATGGAGATAAAAATATATAATTTCATGATATATACAAGATATGAAACCAATAAATGAAAACAGTGGGCAGTGGACGCATTAAAGACACATACACACACACACACACCTCTGTTGGTTCCTTTAAAGAATAAGAGGCTTTTGTTTCCTTTGGGTGCTTTGATACCAGAATTCCAATTCCTTGTCCTCTTTCACGCAGTACCTAAGCAATTTCCAAAGTAAAAAAAAAAAAAAAAGTTGAGGTTTCGTTTAATTAACAACTTAATTATTGATCGACAATTTCAACATCTAAGATGACATGAAGCCACATCAAAGAGTTGTTTTTATAATGATTATGTAATCATGTCTATTAATTTAGTACATTTAATTTTGTAAATAAATAGTAGTACCTTGAAAGCATCCTCATCAGTGCGGTCATCGCCTATGTATATAGGAAGAACATCACTGCGATTGGCGAATCCTAAGAGAGATATTAAGTGATTGATTAATTAATTAATTAATTAATTAAAGGAAGAATATTTATTGCGAGTGTGACTATTAAAACAAAGCAAGATGATGTGGCACGATGTATTGATGTGATGGCATAATACGTAAAAATTAGAATCAATTTTTTTTTGTGAAATTTTCAAATACTTTTTAGCAACTTACCAAGAGACTCCAATAGAAACTCCAAAGCCTTCCCTTTGTCCCATTTAATTGTGGGCCTAATTTCCAATACCTAACAAAAAAAATGTGGACCAACCAATAACAAAGTCACATCCGTGTCACACTTGATATATACATATACATATATGCATATTTATAGACATTAACATAAAATAAAATGATCAAAAATCAAAATGTAATGCGTTATATTGTACGTATAATGAACACACAAAAAAGAGAGAAATAAAATAGAATTAGCTACCTTTCTGCCTTGAGTTACTCTCAACATGGGGTACTCCTTGATCACGGATTTAACTTTATCAACCAAATCATTCCAATACTGAAAAGAAAATATAAAAAAAGAAAATAAAAGACAGGTTTAATAAACATTATTTCCAATAATGGAAAATTTTGAGGAAGTTAGGTCGTTAAAATAAAAAATAATTTCGAACCTTTTCATCTACACATCTGAAATGGACTGAGGCACAGAACTTGTTGTTTTCCACCTTAGCACCAGGTGTGGATTTGGTCGTTTCAACCAATCTCTTAAATACCTGACAAAAATACACCAATTACCAAAAAACAAAAATCCATCTTAGTCATGCATATTATATTATTATATTGCAGTAGTTGTCGTGCATTTTTTGTTTTCAATTTTGAAAATAAAAGAAACGCAACCAACCTCTTCTATAATGGAAAGAAACTCGCTGGCAGGTTGATGGTTAGGAGCCTTACTAGCCAGGTACTGGTAAATACAAAAAGGAAAAACAAAATTTAGCTACATACTTGGAAAGTAAAAAAAAACAATGTAAAAAGTAGTTTTTCTTCTCTGTTTTCAAAAGAAAATAAAAAGACAATAGATAGATAGAAATTAGAAAAGGTAAATTAAACAGCTAGCGCGCGTACTTTGGATTTCTTGTATTTGGGAGTTTTGACGGGGCCTCTGATATCCATCCCATGGCTACCAGCGTAGTACAGCTCAGTCAGTTTCACAAAATCATACACCTAATAAAACAAAACAATACAAAACAAAACAAAAGACAAAAGAGAAAAAAGTGTTAGTTACAAAGAGAAGAGGAATTAATTGGAGAAAGAAAGAAGTAGGATTCATTTATCATATGAAACGAGCGAAGATTTAGTTAGTAAAAAATAATAAAAAAAATAAAAATGTACCTTGTCCCTGCACCTCCCACTGACGATTGCTGTGGGGAAGTAAGTTGCCACGTCGCGCACTGCCGCTCTCATCTGTTCCCCCACGGCCCCACCAAATACATACAGAGACAGGGTCCCACATGTCAGATTCTTGTTTTGTTATGTAGAGAAATGAAAGCACCAACGACAAGCTAAAGCTAATCTCCTAATGGTAAAGAATGGATGATGAAGAGTGATGACTAACCGATTCAGACATGAAAGCGGAGTCGGGGTCATCGACGATCGGAGACAAGGTGCCGTCGTAGTCTAGAAACATTACGACTTGCTTCCCTCTAGAGGCGCTCACTATTTGCTCGAACTTGCTCAGCGCCGACGGATGCTTTCTCTACACAACATTCAATATACATACATACACATAAATCCAACCCCCAGACACAGAGAAGTAAGTAATTTAGCAATTGACAGGATTTTGTTTTGTATTGTGAACAATACAAGTACAAACAGAACTCACCATCCAGGCGGTGTTGACGTCATCGACGGAGGCGGCCAAGGTGGCCTTGGCGTGGGTGGGAGAGGAGGCCTTCATCGACTCCACCCAGGCATTGACCCGCGCTCCCGAGATCTCTAGAGAGGAGAGAAACCTCTTCTTCATTGAAAAGGCGTTGCATTCTGCGGCCGCGGCGGCACCACCGCAGCTGCGCGGAGGGAAGCAGGGGTAGGAATTGGCAACGGCCGCTGCCACGGCCATCCCCAGTTCCTGCACTATCACGTCCTGATTCGTCATTTGATTAAAATCCGATTGCTCAAGTAATAATGCGATTGAGAGAAAGAAAAAAAAAAAAAGGAGAGAAAGAGAGAGAGAGAGCGTGTTAGAAAATGGAGAGAAAGAGAGAGAGAGCGTGTATGTGTGTGTAATGGTGGAGATGAGAAGAGAGGAGATGAGAGGGAGGAATGGTTTAGAGGTTTTATAGAGGGAGGTGAGAGATACTAGAGCGCCAGAGAGAGTCGGATACAGAGAGAGAGTACTGGAGAATCACTGGGCCTGGCCCACCGCTGAATGAAACTCTTATTGGGCTCCCACGTGGATTCCTCTGGGACCCACCGTAACCTCCCCTCGCAAGCTTGTTTCATAAAAAAAATTATTGGGTCGTTTTCGAATTTTTTTTATAAATGATCGGAAATGTGACTATAAATCGCCCGAATTTTGTAATAATAGAATTTATATAAATAAAAGATAATTAAACAGAAAGAGTAATTGAAAAGCTGCAAATATAGAATAGGCCGGTATTCACAACATCGACCAATAATTTTTTTTTATGTTTTATTAATAAAAATATTATTAATTTAATCCATTAATTATATTATATTTAGGTAATTTTTCATAACAACTTCGACAGCGCTCGTCGTAACCGTAATTAAGTTTTTTTATCATCGCAATTTATCGAGCAATAGATATATGAGTCTACTTCCGCAGCGTCGAGTTCGATTTGCAATTGGAGAAACGAGCGACTCAAAATTGATTCCAACGCAAACTCATGATAAAAAAATTACTAATTAAGACATAAGTTGAATATAAAGCTAAATTTTAGATGTACATTCTTCCGATCGCAAATCAGACTCAACGCGGTGGAAGTAGACTAGGATATCTACAGCTCAATGACTTGCGACGATAAAAAAAACTTAATTACGATCTCGACGAGCACAGCTGAAGTTGCTACAAAAAAATATTAAGTATGATTAGCATTTTTTTCTACAAACTTCAGCTACGCTCGTCGGGACCGTAATTAAGTTTTTTTATCATCGCAAGTCATCGAGCTGTAGATATTCGAGTTTACTTCCACAACGTCGAGTCTGATTTGTGATCGGAGGAATGTGCACATCAATTTTGGCTCCATCTTCAACTTCTGTCTTAATTAGTATTTTTTATCACGAGTTTGCATCAGACTCAATTTTGAATCGCTTGTTTCTCCGATCGCAAATCAGACTCGCCATGGCAGAAGTAGACTCAGATATCTACAACTCGATGACTTGCGACGATAAAAAAACTTAATTAAGGTCCCGACGAGCGTAGCTGAAGTTTGTAGAAAAAAATGCTAATCATACTTAATATATTTTTTAGCAACTTCAGTTGTGCTCGTCGAGACCGTAATTAAGTTTTTTTTATCGTCGCAAGTCATTGAGCTGTAGATATTTGAGTCTACTTCCACCGCGTCGAGTCTGATTTGCGATTAGAAGAATGTACTTCTAAAATTTAGCTTTATATTCAACTTATGTCTTAACAAGTATTTTTTTATCATGAGTTTGCGTCGGAATCAATTCTGTGTCGCTCGTTTCTCCAATTGCAAATCGGACTCGACGCGGAGGAAGTAGACTCAGATATCTACAGCTCAATGACTTGCACCAATAAAAAAACTTAATTACGGTTCTGACGAGCGCTGTCGAAGTTGTTATGAAAAATTACCAAAATATAATATAATTCATGGATTAAATTAATAATATTTTTATTAATAAAAAAATAAAAAAACCTATTGGCCGTTGTTGTGAACACCGTCCTATAGGATTTGCGAAAAAAAATTTATTGGCCGGTGTTGTAAACACCAACCTATTCTATATTTGCAGTTTTTCGATCACTCTTTCTATTTAATTATCTTTTATTTATATAATTTCTATTATTAAAAAATTCGAATAAATCGCACCTCAAACCTCACTACTCTATTTTAATATTTTCTTCAGTTTTTCTTTCTTGTCTGAGACCTTTTCAATGCGCAATATGTATTTCGTTAGAAGAACTGCTAATAGAAGTGTCTCTAAGGACTAAGGAGTAAGGAGACATCAATTTTTTTATTTATGTTATAATAATAATAATAATAATTAATATAATATAATATAATATAATAGTAAAAATAATAATACTTCTAATAATATAAATAATATAAATAATAATAAAAAATTAATAATAGTGACAAAATTAGTAATAAATAAAATAATAATGATAATAATAAGAATAATACTAATAATATTAATACTAATAATAATAATAATAATAATTACAATACTTATAAGTAATTACAGTAATAATAATACTGATAATAACTCAAAAAATAATAAATAGTAATGAATAAAATTAGTAAAAATAATAACAATTAGTAATAAAATAATAAAATAATAAATAATTGCATAATAATAATAAATAAATAATAAATAATATTATTATTACATAATAATAACAGTAATAATAATACTAATGAAAACAATAAATTAATAGCAAGTATTATTAGTTCAAAACATATGAACACAAATCTTCTTGAAAAAAAGAATTGGAAGTGGTATAAGTTTTATTATTGTTGAATAGTTAACGATAAATAAGAATGGTCTAGTGATGGGTTTTTGAGGTGATTAATTTGAAATGGCTTGGGTTCGAATCCCCCTGACCAATTATTTTTCTCAGAATATTAGAGACGTTATTATTAGTCGCGCTCCTAATGTGGTCAATTACTTCTCAGACAATCCGAAAGCTCCCATTTTTTTATTGAACTAGAGGCACTACTATTAGTCACGCCACTAGCTTTGTGCATTATGGGACCACTAGACGGTGACTAGTAGATACTAGAGGCACTACTAATAGTTGCGTTCTAAGTAAAAATTGACATATTATTATATTTTGGTCTTAATTGACGTCAAATTGAAAAATAAAAGGTAGTAATATTCGTTTAAAATTATTCATAGATAGAACACAAAACAATAAAAAATACTTGAACGTAATAAACAAGCACAAAAGACAATTAATTTAATTATGAGTTAATACAAATGTCAAGGAATAATAAAATTTTGAAACAAGCACATACGTTCATAAGTTCTAATTAAAGAAACAAAAACTTCATCAACGCCTTTCGCGATCGCGAGCACGCCCATGATCATAGTCGAACGGAGTGAAGGGCTCTGATGCTCTAGGATTTCTTTTCGTGCACCTTGGTTCGGGTTGTGATGCGTCTTGGTTGGCACCTTGACTAGATGACCTTGATTCATATTGCCCACCAAGCGACGATTGTCTCATCTTTCATGTGCCCCCTTGTGATAATTGGTGGTGCGGCGATTTAAACAAATGAGCTTTTGATTGATCTTACTTGTATTCTCGCCACCAACTAATTGATCCAATCACTCATAATGTTGAGATCCAATAGGCACAAGCTCCGCTAGCGTTGGCTCCAAATTTTTCATCGGAGAATCTGTGTTCTTGCATCAAATTGTTAAAAATGTGCCAATGATGCACATCTTTAATGTTGTCCCGACAAGTTGTAAAAACACACTTCGCAAAAGCTTTCATTGCTCGATTCGTCAAAGCTCCAATGACATCTCTAGCAAGAGCCAAATTACGTATCACCTACAAAAAAAATATTTACAACATTAATAAATTAATTATTAACTTGGATAACTCATAAAAAATATGTCAAAACAATAATTGTTTGTGGCATGACTTCGTCCTGCATGGTGAAAGATCGTTGAAGTAGTGGTGCGGTGTCATGTCGGTTCGTTTCATAAGCTCATTGTGCAGTTGATCCACGCCACCGTATGATTCTCATCCATGTGCGATTCAACCATGCTAAGTAATCGTTCCATGCCGACTCGATAAAACTATATCCCACTTCAGCGCAGTGTTCAGAGCGATGCTCCCAAATGATTATCCACTTGGCGTGGAACACCTCCCAATCTTTCCCTTAGTATTTCTTCGAATGATCTATCTGATGAAGACAGTCTGATTCGGGTGGTAACATTGGAGGTGGTATCATTTGGGACATTCCAAATTATCGCCATACCCGTTCTGACGTGTACCACTCTACTATCCACATGCAGATGAAGGGCCCACTGTAATGGAAGACATGATGTTGTTCTTCATCCTGACAAATATGGGGCAAGTCTTCCATGAAGGCATCATACGACCACCAATCAACATCATCCACATGTAGTGTCTCAAATGCCACCTATATGAAAAACGATGAAGAAAATATGTAAGGATATAATGTCGAAAATAATATAAATCGCTTATTTACATAAGGGCAAAATGTTTAAACAATACTTGTACAATGTGATGTTCATGTGCGCCTCATCATCATACTCGTGAGTTGGTCCCATCCAATGTGCCCCCCATGACAATTCTCGTAGAAAGAGATGTTCTTCATTCGCGGTCGTCCGATAGGAAATTGGGTCAAACCCTACATTTACAATAACATCAAAGGACCCACAATTTGACTATTATTTTCTTATCGGGTTCATGACACAAATCACGATAAAGATGTGCAGGAACTGTCGTATCCCAACTATAACATGGTGGATCATTTATGTCGATCAACAATTAAATCCACATTATTTGGATATAGTCGAAGTGGTTAGGGAACATGACTGAGGAAAACAAGTCTAACATATATGCATGGGCATATTGCTCAACTTCTTCGAGCTCGAAATTGTCTGGTAAATGGACAATAAGATGATGCCTATCATCATCTCCTTCTCTTTTTCTTGCCAAGATTGACGCAACCAATCCCTACTCATGTGAAATTGTCTCAGGGGCCTCCGAAACGTGTTCCAGTCGGCTCGATCAAACAAGTCCCAAATGAGTCCATTCCACTTATCATTTGTAGTTCCAATTATCGGCCTTCCAACCACCACCGATTGAAAAATGAGAAGTATGAGTTTCTCCCCTCTATCTTTCCACAACGATCGTTATCAAGTCTTAGTCCATTTTAATTATACCCAACTGTGTAAAATGATCAAATTTATATCTTTCAAGAATTGTAAGTATTTGATCATCGCAAGTGAAGGTCATGAACCTGACCTAGCATTCAAGAACAAATCTCTCCTATTTTTAGTAAAAGCATTGCTTAAAATAAAGTACTAGAATCCTATAATTAAATAGTTCCACCAAGGAGGTAAAATAAAATACCGCATCATAAGCTCAGGTGGTTGCTTGTGTCGAATTCAACATGAGTAAGGAACCTCGATATGGAATCTCACGTTGAGGTGGAAGTTTGGGCTCCGCATGAGCTCTACATGTCACACCTAGAAATAATAAATAGGTCGGGTGCGACTAATCCCGGCACGTGTGCATGACGACATGCACACGAAAGGCTTTAAGAATAAAACAAAGAGTGCAATAATTGTAAACAAATTAGTGATGATCACAAATGTTTATGTACATACATTAAAAAGAGTATCATTATAGCGAAAGCAAAAGAAGGAAAATAAATAAAAAGAAAAATGGTCCCACTGATACGTCGGTGACCATTCATATATCTATCCTATAGTATAATATGGAGATAATGTTGGAATCGAGACGTCAATTCGAATAAATAAAGTTTGAACTATGTGTTATATGATTACTACGTGTCACATACTGTCACCTAATATTACGAGAAGTAATATATGGATATGCCAAATAATGTGATTAACTTATATTCAATGGCATATAAAACTTAAGTAAATTAATTATAATTCTTAATGGACCAATTATGATTAATTATACTATATATTGATGTTAGTGTAAAGTCAGAAATATTGTTTAGGCCAAATTCAACTCACATTGGATCAAAGCCCAAGCAAAATAGCACAAACGCAAGTCTATTGCGGCCGCAAGAAGATCCTTTGCGGCCGCAATGGAATAGGAGAGATTTGGCAACAAATCTCTTGATTTTTAGTATATTGATTGCGGCTGCAATAACCCTCATTGCGACCGCAATAGACTTGGCATATTTTCTGCCAAGTCTGGAACCCAAGTCAATTGCAGTCGCAATAAGATCTATTGCGGTCGCAGGAGACCTATTCCAAGATAGATTTTGACTGCCTAGATTTATCGTTATCTTTTCTGATTGAATATTATAGCTATCATACAAAATTCGTAGAATTATTTACAGAAATGAATATTAGAATTTGGAAAGGAATTGGAGAGAATATAATTTCAAATATTTGATGAATATTTGATAATTAATTTGGCATCTTTCCAAGATACACTAACATCTCTATAAATAGCCCCGGGTCAGCACCCATTTACAACGTTAGTTGAAACAGAAAATTCTCGGTTATCGACATAGAGCACATGTGTTATGCATAGCCTCATTTCTCATTTCATTCAAAGGATAATTACTCCATTATTTCGTTCGTGGCATTAGAGAAAAGATAGGCACCGGGATAAACTGAATTGGATCGCTAACGCACGATGACACGGTTCCGCACTTCCACCGCAAGAAGGGCTCTGTTGAAAAGACGAATGTACAAGGGAGACCGTAGGGGTGGAAGGTAAGTACCGCTTTTGCTTTTAATTATTTCATTCATGTCGCAACGGTGAAATTGATTAATTGAATTGCAATTGTTAATATAGGGAACAATTTATTTGTGATACCCTAACTTGAATTGCACCAAGTAAATTGTCCAACAGAAAAAATAAAAGTAGATAAAAGCTCCAAAACGAACGCTTGTGATCCATCCTAAGCGCCCTCGTCAAAAGCTCTAATGCTCCTCACCTGGACCCCAAAACCACCATGGAACATGAAAAATTATAATTTTCTCAGTGCAGATTTAGGTCCAACCTTTGAGCTTATATTTTTCTCTAAGATTGGATCCAAGCCAACACTTGCAGGTAATTAATCACATATTTAAATCTAACAATTTTGATGAAGTTAACTACAAATTCCTTAGAAGTTTAAAACAAATGTTCAAAGTACGTTCGTTAAAGAAACCCAAAATAAGTCTGAATAATACTAAAGTATACATATAGTACGTAATTTAAGTCAAGCACTCTAAAATAAACCCCATTTGTAGAACAAATGGATTCGCCCTTAAACATGCACGAATTAACGGGCCCCGCTTAAGTTTCGCTAAGCAAGCATGAACTAACATGCCCAACTTACAAACTTGGCAAATTCGGAGTCCCAGGGCAAAATAACCCTAGAACGTTGAACGGTTTGAGGGCACACGCTCGATGGTAAAAATGGACCCAGTGCCGACCTCACCAAAAATGTAAAAGTAAATAAAAACACTTGGCCTCAGTTGCCATATGGAAAATAAGGAACCGACTAACCGTTTGAAAAAATAAATAATAATAGGAACTTCTGTACCAACCAGGGGCGAAAAGGGAGCCCCAGACTTTCTATGTACCAACCATGGGCTAGATGAGAAAGCCCTTCGAATATTTGAGATCTCATAATACCAGCTACATAAGAATATAATAATAAACATAATAGCTCAAATACCTCACATATGACACACATACTCTAAAACTGAGATATCGTAACTTAATCACTCAAAGAGGGAGATATAATAGATTATACATATATACTAATATGAAGATTTGAAAGAAAAACTCTCTAACGGCACTACGAGCCATCAAGTGATGAACTCATTTAGTGAGCACCAACCGGATGTCCTTGAAGACATCCCGATGAGGGAACCCACGGGCGTTTAGCTTGCGTACGTAACCCACCCCAGCGCGATGCCCTCAGACCATATCCAGCTGGTGATCACCTACCCGACACTCAGCACTTCCGACGAATACATATAATATTTAAAATACGAATATACCTAATAAAATAGCTATACGCTATACGATCTGTATATCGGATCTCACGTTCAATATGAATGCACATGACATGATATGCATGTTGGTCTCATTATTTGGTACAATTTACCGTTATGCAAATGACAATTCAAGTCCTATGGTCCTGTTTATCAAATTATGGTAATTTTTGGTACCAAAGTTCAGATAAAAGAAAATAAATGTTTGTTGGTCTGGTCCTACAAAGATAAAGATATAAGCCCCAGAAACATGAACCTTGGAGTACTTGAGGGGATCACGTAGCCGACTCTACTCTGGAGGAAGCTATGTTGTGTCCACACCTGTATCAGCATTGAACGTGATAGGATCAGCCTTGTCACCTGTGAGTGAATACG
>CAXKVX010003962.1:0-19777 GCA_964058865.1 Eleocharis quinqueflora
GGTTATCACCCATAAATGAAGAACTTTGATTAGAAACACTTCTGATAAAAGCATTAATGCTTTGTGGTGTTTTATTGATTGGTTACCATCCATAAATGAAGTACTCTGATTAGACACACTTCTCATAGAAGCATAAGTGCTTTGTGGTGTTTTCTTGAATGATTATCACCCATAAATGAAGTACTTTGATTAGAAACACTTCTCAAAGAAGTATAAGTGCTTTGTGTTGATTTCTTGAATGGTTATCACCCATAAATAAAGTACTCTGATTAGAAACACTTCACATAGAAGCATAAGTGCTTTGTGGTGTTTTCTTGAATGGTTATCACCCATAAATGAAGTACTCTGATTAGAAACACTTCACATAGAAGCATAAGTACTTTGTGGTGTTTTCTTGATTGGTTATCACCCATAAATGAAGTACTCAGATTAGAAACGTTTCTCATAGAAATATAACTGATTTGTGGTGTTTTCTTGAATGGTTACCATCCATAAGTGAAGTACTCTCATTAGAAGCACTTCTCAAAGAATTATAAGTGCTTTGTGGTGTTTTCTTGATTGGTTACCACCCAAAAATGAAGTACTCTGATTAGAAACACTTCTCATAGAAGTATAAGTGTTTTCTGGTGTTTTCTTGAATGGTTATCATCCTTAAATGATGTACTTTGATTAGAAACACTTCTCATAGAAGTGTGAATGATTTGTGGTGTTTTCTTGATTGGTCACCACCCTAAATGAAGTACGCTGATTAGAAACTCTTCTCAAAGAAGTATAAGTGCTTTGTGCTGTTTTCTTGATTGGTTATCACCCATAAATGAAGTACTCTGATTAGTAACACTTCTCAAAGAAGCATACATTGATTAGAAACACTTTTAATAGAAGTATGAATACTTTGTGGTGTTTTCATGATTGGTTACCACCCATAAATGAAGTACTCTAATTAGAAACACTTCTCAAAGAAGTATAAGTGCTCTATGTTGTTTTCTTGAATGATTATCACCCATAAAGGAAGTACTTTTATTAGAAACACTTCTCATAGAAGCATGAATGCTTTATGGTGTTTTCTTGATTGGTTACCATCCATAAATGAAGTACTCTAATTAGAAACACTTCTCATAGTAGTATAAGTGCTTTGATGGGTTTTCTTGAATGGTTATAACCTATAAATAAAGTACTTTGATTAGAAACACTTCTCATCGAAGCATAACTGGTTTGGGGTGTTTTCTTGATTGGTTACCATCCATAAATGCTGTACTCTAATTAGAAACAATTCACATAGAAGTATAAGTGTTTTCTGGTGTTTTCTTGAATGATTATCACCCATAAATGAAGAACTTTGATTAGAAACACTTCTCATAAAAGCATGAATGCTTTGTGGTGTTTTCTTGATTGGTTACCATGCATAAATGAAGTACTCTGATTAGAAACACTTCTCAAAGAAGTATAAGTGATTTGTGTTGTTTTCTTGATTGGTTACCACCCATAAATGAAGTACTCTCATTAGAAACACTTCTCAAAGAATTATAAGTGCTTTATGGTGTTTTCTTGATTGGTTACCACCCAAAAATGAAGTACTCTAATTAGAAACACTTCTCATAGAAGTATAAGTGATTTGTGGTGTTTTCTTCAATGGTTATCACCCATAAGTGAAGTACGCTGATTAGAAACACTTCACATAGAAGTACAAGTGATTTGTGGTGTTTTCTTCAATGGTTATCACCCATAAATGAAGTACGCTGATTAGAAACACTACACATAGAAGTACAAGTGATTTGTGGGGTTTTCTTAAATGGTTATCATCCTTAAATGATGTACTTGATTAGAAACACTTCTCATAGAAGTGTGAATGATTTGTGGTGCTTTCTTGATTGGTTACCACCCATAAATGAAGTACTCTCATTAGAAACACTTCTCAAAGAATTATAAGTGCTTTCTGGTGTTTTCTTGATTGGTTACCACCCAAAAATGAAGTACTCTGATTAGAAACACTTCTCATAGAAGTATAAGTGATTTGTGGTGTTTTCTTCAATGGTTATCACCCATAAATGAAGTACGCTGATTAGAAACACTTCACATAGAAGTACAAGTGATTTGTGGTGTTTTCTTCAATGGTTATCACCCATAAATGAAGTACGCTGATTAGAAACACTACACATAGAATTACAAGTGATTTGTGGTGTTTTCTTAAATGGTTATCATCCTTAAATGATGTACTTGATTAGAAACACTTCTCATAGAAGTGTGAATGATTTGTGGTGCTTTCTTGATTGGTTACCACCCATAAATGAAGAACTCTGATTAGAAACACTTCTCAATTAAGTATAAGTGCTTTGTGCTGTTTTCTTGAATGGTTATCACCCATAAATGAAGAACTTTGATTAGAAACACTTCTGATAAAAAGCATGAATGCTTTGTGGTGTTTTCTTGATTGGTTACCATCCATAAATGAAGTACTCTGATTAGACACACTTCTCAAAGAAGTATAAGTACTTTGTGCTGTTTTCTTGATTGGTTACCACCCATAAATGAAGTGTTTTGATTAGAAACACTTCTCATAGAAGCATAAGTGCTTTGTGGTGTTTTCTTGAATGATTATCACCCATAAATGACGTACTTTGATTAGAAACACTTCTCAAAGAAGTATAAGTGCTTTGTGTTGATTTCTTGAATAGTTATCACCCATAAATGTAGTACTCTGATTAGAAACACTTCACATAGAAGCAGAAGTGATTTGTGATGTTTTCTTGAATGGTTATCACCCATAAATGAAGAACTTTGATTAGAAACACTTCTCATAAAGGCATGAATGCTTTGTGGTGTTTTCTTGATTGGTTACCACCCATAAATGAAGTACTCTAATTAGAAACACTTCTCAATTAAGTATAAGTGCTTTGTGTTGTTTTCTTGAATGGTTATCACCCATAAATGAAGAACTTTGATTAGAAACACTTCTGATAAAAGCATTAATGCTTTGTGGTGTTTTATTGATTGGTTACCATCCATAAATGAAGTACTCTGATTAGACACACTTCTCATAGAAGCATAAGTGCTTTGTGGTGTTTTCTTGAATGATTATCACCCATAAATGAAGAACTTTGATTAGAAACACTTCTCATAAAAGCATGAATGCTTTGTGGTGTTTTCTTGATTGGTTACCATGCATAAATGAAGTACTCTGATTAGAAACACTTCTCAATTAAGTATAAGTGCTTTGTGCTGTTTTCTTGAATGGTTATCACCCATAAATGAAGAACTTTGATTAGAAACACTTCTGATAAAAAGCATGAATGCTTTGTGGTGTTTTCTTGATTGGTTACCATCCATAAATGAAGTACTCTGATTAGACACACTTCTCAAAGAAGTATAAGTACTTTGTGCTGTTTTCTTGATTGGTTACCACCCATAAATGAAGTGTTTTGATTAGAAACACTTCTCATAGAAGCATAAGTGCTTTGTGGTGTTTTCTTGAATGATTATCACCCATAAATGACGTACTTTGATTAGAAACACTTCTCAAAGAAGTATAAGTGCTTTGTGTTGATTTCTTGAATAGTTATCACCCATAAATGTAGTACTCTGATTAGAAACACTTCACATAGAAGCAGAAGTGATTTGTGATGTTTTCTTGAATGGTTATCACCCATAAATGAAGAACTTTGATTAGAAACACTTCTCATAAAGGCATGAATGCTTTGTGGTGTTTTCTTGATTGGTTACCACCCATAAATGAAGTACTCTAATTAGAAACACTTCTCAATTAAGTATAAGTGCTTTGTGTTGTTTTCTTGAATGGTTATCACCCATAAATGAAGAACTTTGATTAGAAACACTTCTGATAAAAGCATTAATGCTTTGTGGTGTTTTATTGATTGGTTACCATCCATAAATGAAGTACTCTGATTAGACACACTTCTCATAGAAGCATAAGTGCTTTGTGGTGTTTTCTTGAATGATTATCACCCATAAATGAAGTACTTTGATTAGAAACACTTCTCAAAGAAGTATAAGTGCTTTGTGTTGATTTCTTGAATGGTTATCACCCATAAATAAAGTACTCTGATTAGAAACACTTCACATAGAAGCATAAGTGCTTTGTGGTGTTTTCTTGAATGGTTATCACCCATAAATGAAGTACTCTGATTAGAAACACTTCACATAGAAGCATAAGTACTTTGTGGTGTTTTCTTGATTGGTTATCACCCATAAATGAAGTACTCAGATTAGAAACGTTTCTCATAGAAATATAACTGATTTGTGGTGTTTTCTTGAATGGTTACCATCCATAAGTGAAGTACTCTCATTAGAAGCACTTCTCAAAGAATTATAAGTGCTTTGTGGTGTTTTCTTGATTGGTTACCACCCAAAAATGAAGTACTCTGATTAGAAACACTTCTCATAGAAGTATAAGTGTTTTCTGGAGTTTTCTTGAATGGTTATCATCCTTAAATGATGTACTTTGATTAGAAACACTTCTCATAGAAGTGTGAATGATTTGTGGTGTTTTCTTGATTGGTCACCACCCTAAATGAAGTACGCTGATTAGAAACTCTTCTCAAAGAAGTATAAGTGCTTTGTGCTGTTTTCTTGATTGGTTATCACCCATAAATGAAGTACTCTGATTAGTAACACTTCTCAAAGAAGCATACATTGATTAGAAACACTTTTAATAGAAGTATGAATACTTTGTGGTGTTTTCATGATTGGTTACCACCCATAAATGAAGTACTCTAATTAGAAACACTTCTCAAAGAAGTATAAGTGCTCTATGTTGTTTTCTTGAATGATTATCACCCATAAAGGAAGTACTTTTATTAGAAACACTTCTCATAGAAGCATGAATGCTTTATGGTGTTTTCTTGATTGGTTACCATCCATAAATGAAGTACTCTAATTAGAAACACTTCTCATAGTAGTATAAGTGCTTTGATGGGTTTTCTTGAATGGTTATAACCTATAAATAAAGTACTTTGATTAGAAACACTTCTCATCGAAGCATAACTGGTTTGGGGTGTTTTCTTGATTGGTTACCATCCATAAATGCTGTACTCTAATTAGAAACAATTCACATAGAAGTATAAGTGTTTTCTGGTGTTTTCTTGAATGATTATCACCCATAAATGAAGAACTTTGATTAGAAACACTTCTCATAAAAGCATGAATGCTTTGTGGTGTTTTCTTGATTGGTTACCATGCATAAATGAAGTACTCTGATTAGAAACACTTCTCAAAGAAGTATAAGTGATTTGTGTTGTTTTCTTGATTGGTTACCACCCATAAATGAAGTACTCTCATTAGAAACACTTCTCAAAGAATTATAAGTGCTTTATGGTGTTTTCTTGATTGGTTACCACCCAAAAATGAAGTACTCTAATTAGAAACACTTCTCATAGAAGTATAAGTGATTTGTGGTGTTTTCTTCAATGGTTATCACCCATAAATGAAGTACGCTGATTAGAAACACTTCACATAGAAGTACAAGTGATTTGTGGTGTTTTCTTCAATGGTTATCACCCATAAATGAAGTACGCTGATTAGAAACACTACACATAGAAGTACAAGTGATTTGTGGTGTTTTCTTAAATGGTTATCATCCTTAAATGATGTACTTGATTAGAAACACTTCTCATAGAAGTGTGAATGATTTGTGGTGCTTTCTTGATTGGTTACCACCCATAAAAGAAGTACACTGATCAGAAACACTTCACATAGAAGTACAAGTGATTTGTGGTGTTTTCTTAAATGGTTATCACCTATAAATAATGTACTTTGATTAGAAACACTTCTCATCGAAGCATAATTGGTTTGTGGTGTTTTCTTGATTGGTTACCATCTATAAGTGAAGTACTCTGATTAGAAACACTTCTCAATTAAGTATAAGTGCTTTGTGCTGTTTTCTTGAATGGTTATCACCCATAAATGAAGAACTTTGATTAGAAACACTTCTGATAAAAAGCATGAATGCTTTGTGGTGTTTTCTTGATTGGTTACCATCCATAAATGAAGTACTCTGATTAGACACACTTCTCAAAGAAGTATAAGTACTTTGTGCTGTTTTCTTGATTGGTCACCACCCTAAATGAAGTACGCTGATTAGAAACTCTTCTCAAAGAAGTATAAGTGCTTTGTGCTGTTTTCTTGATTGGTTATCACCCATAAATGAAGTACTCTGATTAGTAACACTTCTCAAAGAAGCATACATTGATTAGAAACACTTTTAATAGAAGTATGAATACTTTGTGGTGTTTTCATGATTGGTTACCACCCATAAATGAAGTACTCTAATTAGAAACACTTCTCAAAGAAGTATAAGTGCTCTATGTTGTTTTCTTGAATGATTATCACCCATAAAGGAAGTACTTTTATTAGAAACACTTCTCATAGAAGCATGAATGCTTTGTGGTGTTTTCTTGATTGGTTACCATCCATAAATGAAGTACTCTAATTAGAAACACTTCTCATAGTAGTATAAGTGCTTTGATGGGTTTTCTTGAATGGTTATAACCTATAAATAAAGTACTTTGATTAGAAACACTTCTCATCGAAGCATAACTGGTTTGGGGTGTTTTCTTGATTGGTTACCATCCATAAATGCTGTACTCTAATTAGAAACAATTCACATAGAAGTATAAGTGTTTTCTGGTGTTTTCTTGAATGATTATCACCCATAAATGAAGAACTTTGATTAGAAACACTTCTCATAAAAGCATGAATGCTTTGTGGTGTTTTCTTGATTGGTTACCATGCATAAATGAAGTACTCTGATTAGAAACACTTCTCAAAGAAGTATAAGTGATTTGTGTTGTTTTCTTGATTGGTTACCACCCATAAATGAAGTACTCTCATTAGAAACACTTCTCAAAGAATTATAAGTGCTTTATGGTGTTTTCTTGATTGGTTACCACCCAAAAATGAAGTACTCTAATTAGAAACACTTCTCATAGAAGTATAAGTGATTTGTGGTGTTTTCTTCAATGGTTATCACCCATAAATGAAGTACGCTGATTAGAAACACTTCACATAGAAGTACAAGTGATTTGTGGTGTTTTCTTCAATGGTTATCACCCATAAATGAAGTACGCTGATTAGAAACACTACACATAGAAGTACAAGTGATTTGTGGTGTTTTCTTAAATGGTTATCATCCTTAAATGATGTACTTGATTAGAAACACTTCTCATAGAAGTGTGAATGATTTGTGGTGCTTTCTTGATTGGTTACCACCCATAAAAGAAGTACACTGATCAGAAACACTTCACATAGAAGTACAAGTGATTTGTGGTGTTTTCTTAAATGGTTATCACCTATAAATAATGTACTTTGATTAGAAACACTTCTCATCGAAGCATAATTGGTTTGTGGTGTTTTCTTGATTGGTTACCATCTATAAGTGAAGTACTCTGATTAGAAACACTTCTCAATTAAGTATAAGTGCTTTGTGCTGTTTTCTTGAATGGTTATCACCCATAAATGAAGAACTTTGATTAGAAACACTTCTGATAAAAAGCATGAATGCTTTGTGGTGTTTTCTTGATTGGTTACCATCCATAAATGAAGTACTCTGATTAGACACACTTCTCAAAGAAGTATAAGTACTTTGTGCTGTTTTCTTGATTGGTTACCACCCATAAATGAAGTGTTTTGATTAGAAACACTTCTCATAGAAGCATAAGTGCTTTTTGGTGTTTTCTTGAATGATTATCACCCATAAATGACGTACTTTGATTAGAAACACTTCTCAAAGAAGTATAAGTGCTTTGTGTTGATTTCATGAATAGTTATCACCCACAAATGAAGTACTCTGATTAGAAACACTTCACATAGAAGCATAAGTGATTTGTGATGTTTTCTTGAATGGTTATCACCCATAAATGAAGTACTTTGATTAGAAACACTTCTCATCGAAGCATAACTGGTTTGTGGTGTTTTCTTGATTGGTTACCACCCATAAATGAAGTACTCTAATTAGAAACAATTCTCATAGAAGTATAAGTGTTTTCTGGTGTTTTCTTGAATGATTATCACCCTAAATGAAGTACTTTGATTACAAACACTTCTCATAGAAGTGTGAATGATTTGTGGTGTTTTCTTGATTGGTTACCACCCATAAATGAAGTACGCTGATTAGAAACACTTCACATAGAAGTACAAGTGATTTGTGGTGTTTTCTTAAATGGTTATCACCCATAAATGAAGAACTTTGATTAGAAACACTTCTCATAAAGGCATGAATGCTTTGTGGTGTTTTCTTGATTGGTTACCACCCATAAATGAAGTACTCTAATTAGAAACACTTCTGAATTAAGTATAAGTGCTTTGTGATGTTTTCTTGAATGGTTATCACCCATAAATGAAGAACTTTGATTAGAAACACTTCTGATAAAAGCATTAATGCTTTGTGGTGTTTTATTGATTGGTTACCATCCATAAATGAAGTACTCTGATTAGACACACTTCTCATAGAAGCATAAGTGCTTTGTGGTGTTTTCTTGAATGATTATCACCCATAAATGAAGTACTTTGATTAGAAACACTTCTCAAAGAAGTATAAGTGCTTTGTGTTGATTTCTTGAATGGTTATCACCCATAAATAAAGTACTCTGATTAGAAACACTTCACATAGAAGCATAAGTGCTTTGTGGTGTTTTCTTGAATGGTTATCACCCATAAATGAAGTACTCTGATTAGAAACACTTCACATAGAAGCATAAGTACTTTGTGGTGTTTTCTTGATTGGTTATCACCCATAAATGAAGTACTCAGATTAGAAACGTTTCTCATAGAAATATAACTGATTTGTGGTGTTTTCTTGAATGGTTACCATCCATAAGTGAAGTACTCTCATTAGAAACACTTCTCAAAGAATTATAAGTGCTTTGTGGTGTTTTCTTGATTGGTTACCACCCAAAAATGAAGTACTCTGATTAGAAACACTTCTCATAGAAGTATAAGTGTTTTCTGGTGTTTTCTTGAATGGTTATCATCCTTAAATGATGTACTTTGATTAGAAACACTTCTCATAGAAGTGTGAATGATTTGTGGTGTTTTCTTGATTGGTCACCACCCTAAATGAAGTACGCTGATTAGAAACTCTTCACATAGAAGTATAAGTGATTTGTGATGTTTTCTTGAATGGTTATCACCTATAAATAAATTACTTTGATTAGAAACACTTCTCATCGAAGCATAACTGGTTTGTGGTGTTTTCTTGATTGGTTACCATCTAAAAGTGAAGTACTCTGATTAGAAACACTTCTCAATTAAGTATAAGTGCTTTGTGCTGTTTTCTTGAATGGTTATCACCCATAAATGAAGAACATTGATTAGAAACACTTCTGATAAATGCATGAATGTTTTGTGGTGTTTTCTTGATTGGTTACCATCCATAAATGAAGTACTCTGATTAGAAACACTTCTCAAAGAAGTATAAGTGCTTTGTGCTGTTTTCTTGATTGGTTACTACCCATAAATGAAGTGTTTTGATTAGAAACACTTCTCATAGAAGCATAAGTGCTTTGTGGTGTTTTCTTGAATGATTATCACCCATAAATGAAGTACTTTGATTAGAAACACTTCTCATAGAAGCATGAATGCTTTGTGGTGTTTTCTTGATTGGTTACCATCCATAAATGAAGTTCTCTAATTAGAAACACTTCTCATAGTAGTATAAGTGCTTTGATGGGTTTTCTTGAATGGTTATAACCCATAAATGAAGTACTTTGATTAGTATAAGTGATTTGTGATGTTTTCTTGAATGGTTATCACCCATAAATGAAGTACTTTGATTATAAACACTTCTCATCGAAGCATAACTGGTTTGTGGTGTTTTCTTGATTGGTTACCACCCATAAATGAAGTACTCTAGTTAGAAACAATTCTCCTAGAAGTATAAGTGTTTTCTGGTGTTTTCTTGAATGATTATCACCCTTAAATGAAGTACTTTGATTACAAACACTTCTCAAAGAAGTGCGAATGATTTGTGGTGTTTTCTTGATTGGTTACCATCTATAAGTGAAGTACTCTGATTAGAAACACTTCTCAATTAAGTATAAGTGCTTTGTGCTGTTTTCTTGAATGGTTATCACCCATAAATGAAGAACTTTGATTAGAAACACTTCTGATAAAAGCATTAATGCTTTGTGGTGTTTTATTGATTGGTTACCATCTATAAATGAAGTACTCTGATTAGACAAACTTCTCATAGAAGCATAAGTGCTTTGTGGTGTTTTCTTGAATGATTATCACTCATAAATGAAGTACTTTGATTAGAAACACTTCTCAAAGAAGTATAAGTGCTTTGTGTTGATTTCTTGAATGGTTATCACCCATAAATGATGTACTTTGATTAGAAACACTTCTAATAGAAGGATGAATGCTTTGTTGTCTTTTCTTGATTGGTTATCACCCATAAATGAAGTACTCTGATTAGTAACACTTCTCAAAGAAGCATACATTGATTAGAAACACTTTTAATAGAAGTATGAATGCTTTGTGGTGTTTTCATGATTGGTTACCACCCATAAATGAAGTACTCTAATTAGAAACACTTCTCAAAGAAGTATAAGTGCTCTATGTTGTTTTCTTGAATGATTATCACCCATAAAGGAAGTACTTTTATTAGAAACACTTCTCATAGAAGCATGAATGCTTTGTGGTGTTTTCTTGATTGGTTACCATCCATAAATGAAGTACTCTAATTAGAAACACTTCTCATAGTAGTATAAGTGCTTTGATGGGTTTTCTTGAATGGTTATAACCTATAAATAAAGTACTTTGATTAGAAACACTTCTCATCGAAGCATAACTGGTTTGGGGTGTTTTCTTGATTGGTTACCATCCATAAATGCTGTACTCTAATTAGAAACAATTCACATAGAAGTATAAGTGTTTTCTGGTGTTTTCTTGAATGATTATCACCCATAATGAAGAACATTGATTAGAAACACTTCTCATAAAAGCATGAATGCTTTGTGGAGTTTTCTTGATTGGTTACCATGCATAAATGAAGTACTCTGATTAGAAACACTTCTCAAAGAAGTATAAGTGCTTTGTGTTGTTTTCTTGATTGGTTACCACCCATAAATGAAGTACTCTCATTAGAAACCCTTCTCAAAGAATTATAAGTGCTTTCTGGTGTTTTCTTGATTGGTTACCACCCAAAAATGAAGTACTCTGATTAGAAACACTTCTCATAGAAGTATAAGTGTTTTCTGGTGTTTTGTTGAGTGGTTATCATCCTTAAATGATGTACTTTGATTAGAAACACTTCTCATAGAAGTGTGAATGATTTGTGGTGTTTTCTTGATTGGTTACCACCCATAAATGAAGTACGCTGATTAGAAACACTTCACATAGAAGTATAAGTGATTTGTGGTGTTTTCTTGAAAGGTTATCACCCATAAAAGAAGAACTTTGATTAGAAACACTTCTCAAAGAATTATAACTGCTTTGTGGTGTTTTCTTGATTGGTTACCATCCATAAATGAAGTACTCTAATTAGAAACAATTCACATAGAAGCATAAGTGCTTTGTGGTGTTTTCTTGAATGGTTATCACCCATAAATGAAGTACTCTGATTAGAAACACTTCACATAGAAGCATAAGTACTTTGTGGTGTTTTCTTGATTGGTTATCACCCATAAATGAAGTACTCAGATTAGAAACGTTTCTCATAGAAATATAACTGATTTGTGGTGTTTTCTTGAATGGTTACCATCCATAAGTGAAGTACTCTCATTAGAAACACTTCTCAAAGAATTATAAGTGCTTTGTGGTGTTTTCTTGATTGGTTACCACCCAAAAATGAAGTACTCTGATTAGAAACACTTCTCATAGAAGTATAAGTGTTTTCTGGTGTTTTCTTGAATGGTTATCATCCTTAAATGATGTACTTTGATTAGAAACACTTCTCATAGAAGTGTGAATGATTTGTGGTGTTTTCTTGATTGGTCACCACCCTAAATGAAGTACGCTGATTAGAAACTCTTCACATAGAAGTATAAGTGATTTGTGATGTTTTCTTGAATGGTTATCACCTATAAATAAATTACTTTGATTAGAAACACTTCTAATCGAAGCATAACTGGTTTGTGGTGTTTTCTTGATTGGTTACCATCTAAAAGTGAAGTACTCTGATTAGAAACACTTCTCAATTAAGTATAAGTGCTTTGTGCTGTTTTCTTGAATGGTTATCACCCATAAATGAAGAACATTGATTAGAAACACTTCTGATAAATGCATGAATGTTTTGTGGTGTTTTCTTGATTGGTTACCATCCATAAATGAAGTACTCTGATTAGAAACACTTCTCAAAGAAGTATAAGTGCTTTGTGCTGTTTTCTTGATTGGTTACTACCCATAAATGAAGTGTTTTGATTAGAAACACTTCTCATAGAAGCATAAGTGCTTTGTGGTGTTTTCTTGAATGATTATCACCCATAAATGAAGTACTTTGATTAGAAACACTTCTCATAGAAGCATGAATGCTTTGTGGTGTTTTCTTGATTGGTTACCATCCATAAATGAAGTTCTCTAATTAGAAACACTTCTCATAGTAGTATAAGTGCTTTGATGGGTTTTCTTGAATGGTTATAACCCATAAATGAAGTACTTTGATTAGTATAAGTGATTTGTGATGTTTTCTTGAATGGTTATCACCCATAAATGAAGTACTTTGATTAGAAACACTTCTCATCGAAGCATAACTGGTTTGTGGTGTTTTCTTGATTGGTTACCACCCATAAATGAAGTACTCTAGTTAGAAACAATTCTCCTAGAAGTATAAGTGTTTTCTGGTGTTTTCTTGAATGATTATCACCCTTAAATGAAGTACTTTGATTACAAACACTTCTCAAAGAAGTGTGAATGATTTGTGGTGTTTTCTTGATTGGTTACCATCTATAAGTGAAGTACTCTGATTAGAAACACTTCTCAATTAAGTATAAGTGCTTTGTGCTGTTTTCTTGAATGGTTATCACCCATAAATGAAGAACTTTGATTAGAAACACTTCTGATAAAAGCATTAATGCTTTGTGGTGTTTTATTGATTGGTTACCATCTATAAATGAAGTACTCTGATTAGACAAACTTCTCATAGAAGCATAAGTGCTTTGTGGTGTTTTCTTGAATGATTATCACTCATAAATGAAGTACTTTGATTAGAAACACTTCTCAAAGAAGTATAAGTGCTTTGTGTTGATTTCTTGAATGGTTATCACCCATAAATGATGTACTTTGATTAGAAACACTTCTAATAGAAGGATGAATGCTTTGTTGTCTTTTCTTGATTGGTTATCACCCATAAATGAAGTACTCTGATTAGTAACACTTCTCAAAGAAGCATACATTGATTAGAAACACTTTTAATAGAAGTATGAATGCTTTGTGGTGTTTTCATGATTGGTTACCACCCATAAATGAAGTACTCTAATTAGAAACACTTCTCAAAGAAGTATAAGTGCTCTATGTTGTTTTCTTGAATGATTATCACCCATAAAGGAAGTACTTTTATTAGAAACACTTCTCATAGAAGCATGAATGCTTTGTGGTGTTTTCTTGATTGGTTACCATCCATAAATGAAGTACTCTAATTAGAAACACTTCTCATAGTAGTATAAGTGCTTTGATGGGTTTTCTTGAATGGTTATAACCTATAAATAAAGTACTTTGATTAGAAACACTTCTCATCGAAGCATAACTGGTTTGGGGTGTTTTCTTGATTGGTTACCATCCATAAATGCTGTACTCTAATTAGAAACAATTCACATAGAAGTATAAGTGTTTTCTGGTGTTTTCTTGAATGATTATCACCCATAATGAAGAACATTGATTAGAAACACTTCTCATAAAAGCATGAATGCTTTGTGGAGTTTTCTTGATTGGTTACCATGCATAAATGAAGTACTCTGATTAGAAACACTTCTCAAAGAAGTATAAGTGCTTTGTGTTGTTTTCTTGATTGGTTACCACCCATAAATGAAGTACTCTCATTAGAAACCCTTCTCAAAGAATTATAAGTGCTTTCTGGTGTTTTCTTGATTGGTTACCACCCAAAAATGAAGTACTCTGATTAGAAACACTTCTCATAGAAGTATAAGTGTTTTCTGGTGTTTTGTTGAGTGGTTATCATCCTTAAATGATGTACTTTGATTAGAAACACTTCTCATAGAAGTGTGAATGATTTGTGGTGTTTTCTTGATTGGTTACCACCCATAAATGAAGTACGCTGATTAGAAACACTTCACATAGAAGTATAAGTGATTTGTGGTGTTTTCTTGAAAGGTTATCACCCATAAAAGAAGAACTTTGATTAGAAACACTTCTCAAAGAATTATAACTGCTTTGTGGTGTTTTCTTGATTGGTTACCATCCATAAATGAAGTACTCTAATTAGAAACAATTCACATAGAAGTATAAGTGTTTTCTGGTGTTTTCTTGAATGATTATCACCCTTAAATGAAGTACTTTGATTACAAACACTTCTCATAGAAGTGTGAATGATTTGTGGTGTTTTCTTAAATGATTATCACCCATAAATGAAGTACTTTGATTAGAAAAACATCACATAGAAGCATAAGTGCTTTGTGGTGTTTTCTTGATTGGTTACCATCCATAAATGAAGTTCTCTAATTTGAAACACTTCTCATAGTAGTATAAGTGCTTTGATCGATTTTCTTGAATGATTATAACCCATAAATGAAGTACTTTGATTAGTATAAGTGATTTGTGACGTTTTCTTGAATGGTTATCACCCATAAATGAAGTACTTTGATTAGAAACACTTCTCATCGAAGCATAACTGGTTTGTGGTGTTTTCTTGATTGGTTACCTCCCATAAATGAATTACTCTAATTAGAAACAATTCTCATAGAAGTATAAGTGTTTTCTGGTGTTTTCTTGAATGATTATCACCCTTAAATGAAGTACTTTGATTACAAACACTTCTCATAGAAGTGTGAATGATTTGTGGTGTTTTCTTGATTGGTTACCACCCATAAATGAAGTACGCTGATTAGAAACCCTTCATATAGAAGTACAAGTGATTTGTGATGTTTTCATGAATGGTTATCACCCATAAATGAAGTACTTTGATTAGAAACACTTCTCATCGAAGCATAACTGGTTTGTGGTGTTTTCTTGATTGGTTACCACCCATAAATGAAGTACTCTGATTAGAAACAATTCTCATAGAAGTATAAGTGTTTTCTGGTGTTTTCTTGAATGATTATCACCCTTAAATGAAGTACTTTGATTACAAACACTTCTCATAGAAGTGTGAATGATTTGTGGTATTTTCTTGATTGGTTACCACCCATAAATGAAGTACGCTTATTAGAAACACTTCACATAGAAGTACAAGTGATTTGTGGTGTTTTCTTCAATGGTTATCACCCATAAATGAAGAACTTTGATTAGAAACACTTCTCATAAAAGCATGAATGCTTTGTGGTGTTTTCTTGATTGGTTACCATGCATAAATGAAGTACTCTGATTAGAAACACTTCTCAAAGAAGTATAAGTGCTTTGTGTTGTTTTCTTGATTGGTTACCACCCATAAATGAAGTACTCTCATTAGAAACACTTCTCATAGAATTATAAGGGCTTTCTGGTGTTTTCTTGATTGGTTACCACCCAAAAATGAAGTACTCTGATTAGAAACACTTCTCATAGAAGTATAAGTGTTTTCTGGTGTTTTGTTGAGTGGTTATCATCCTTAAATGATGTACTTTGATTAGAAACACTTCTCATAGAAGTGTGAATGATTTGTGGTGTTTTCTTGATTGGTTACCACCCATAAATGAAGTACGCTGATTAGAAACACTTCACATAAAAGTATAAGTGATTTGTGGTGTTTTCTTGAAAGGTTATCACCCATAAAAGAAGAACTTTGATTAGAAACACTTCTCATAGAAGCATAACTGGTTTGTGGTGTTTTCTTGATTGGTTACCACCCATAAATGAAGTACTCTGATTAGAAACACTTCTCAAAGAAGTATAAGTGCTTTGTGGTGTTTTCTTGATTGGTTACCACCCAAAAATGAAGTACTCTGATTAGAAACACTTCTCATAGAAGTATAAGTGTTTTCTTGTGTTTTGTTGAATGGTTATCATCCTTAAATGATGTACTTTGATTAGAAACACTTCTCATAGAAGTGTGAATGATTTGTGGTGTTTTCTTGATTCGTTACCATCCATAAATGAAGTACGCTGATTAGAAACACTTCACATAAAAGTATAAGTGATTTGTGATGTTTTCTTGAATGGTTATCACCTATAAATGAAGTACTTTGATTAGAAACACTTCTCAAAGAAGCATAACTGGTTTGTGGTGTTTTCTTGATGGTTACCACCCATAAATGATGTACTCTCATTAGAAACACTTCTCAAAGAATTATAAGTGCTTTGTGGTGTTTTCTTGATTGATTACCACCCAAAAATGAAGTACTCTGATTAGAAACACTTCTCGTAGAAGTATAAGTGTTTTCTGGTGTTTTCTTGAATGGTTATCATCCTTAAATGATGTACTTTGATTAGAAATGCTTCTCATAGAAGTGTGAATGATTTGTGGTGTTTTCTTGATTGGTTACCACCATAAATGAAGTACGCTGATTAGAAACACTTCACATAGAAGTATAAGTGATTTGTGATGTTTTCTTGAATGGTTATCACCTATAAATAAGGTACTTTGATTAGAAACACTTCTCATCGAAGCATAACTGGTTTGTGGTGTTTTCTTGATTGGTTACCACCCATAAATGAAGTACTCTGATTAGAAACAATTCTCATAGAAGTATAAGTATTTTTTGGTGTTTTCTTGAATGATTATCACCCTTAAATGAAGTACTTTGATTACAAACACTTCTCATAGAAGTGTGAATGATTGGTGGTGTTTTCTTAAATGATTATCACCCATAAATGAAGTACTTTGATTAGAAACACTTCACATAGAAGCATAAGTGTTTTGTGGTGTTTTCTTGAATGGTTATCACTCATAAATGAAGAACTTTGATTAGAAACACTTCTCATAAAAGCAGAAAAGGCATATGATAGGGTAAATTGGAGATTCTTGTTTGATTTATTATCCAAAAGGGGATTCCCAGATAAGCTAATCAGATGGATTAAAAATATTAACTAGGGGGGAGATCTGTCTCCATATAAATAGGAAAATGACATATTACTTTGAAGTGAAGAGGGGTCTAAAACAAGGGGACCCCCTTTCACCCTTGCTATTTAATTTGGTTGCAGATACACTAAACAACCTAATCAGTAAAGCAAGGGATATGCAGTTAATTAGAGGTTTGGGGCCAAGGATAATAAGGGTCAACAGATTACCAATCTCCATTATGCTGACGATACAGTCATTTTTTGTCAAGCAGATGCTCAGATGATACAAGCAGTGCAATAGACCTTTGTAGCCTTTGAGGCACTCACAGGTATGAAGGTCAACTATGCTAAATGTGAAGCTTATCCTATTAATCTCAACCAAGATAAGGCAGATGAATTGGCAGGGATATTTGGGTGTAAAGTAGGGGTATGGCCTCGTAGATATTTAGGCATACCAATTCATTGGAAAAATATAAATGCTAAGGACTGGTTAGAGGTGGTAGAGAAATTCCAAATGAGATTACAATCATGGAAGTGTGCATTTCTATCAATAGGGGCAGATTAACATTGATAAACAGTGTCCTATCATCATTGCCTATATACATGATGAGTTCTCACATGATGCTTACCAAAATTAGAAAAAAATTAGATCAGCTAAGAGCAAGATTTTTATGGTATCATGGTAAGAATAAGGGTTATCATCTATGCAAATGGAGTATGGTATGTAGACCAAAAGATCAGGGGGGTTTGGGAATCACTAGTATCAAGGAATTGAACATCTCATTGATATGTAAATGGATGTGGAGGTTGAAAGACCCCCATTGCAATGGTTGGTGGAAAGATATCTTGCTTATCAAATACAACAACTCACACAATAAGCAAAGATGGTCCCCTATGTGGAAAATTCTGAAAGAATATGAATCAATAATAAACATAAATAAACAAGTTAAGATATCTTGCAAGTTACCTTTTACTCGTTATTTTCTATCTGTACTAATAAAGATGTTACTGTTGCAGATGCTTTGAATACCAATTTGAGGATTCTGGTATTTAATAGACAATTATCACTGAGTCAAAGGCAGAACTTTGAGGATATGTATAGAATAGTCATTAACTATATGCCCTTGCAATCTGAAAAAGATTCAATACAATGGCAGGGAGAAACACAGAGTGATGCCCCAGTTAGAAACAAAAAGATATATAGATGGTTAATGAATGGAGGGGTAGAGGATAAAAATAGAGAGATGATATGGAAATTGAAAATCCCACTAAAAAATAAAGGTGTTTCTTTGGTTGGGTAGTAAGAGACAGATATTAGTCAAAACTACACTTAGATGGAAAGGTTGAAAGGGGGATGTGGGATGTAATTTCTGTCAACAAATTGAGGATACAGATCATTTAAAGTTAAAATTAAACAATTGTTGATTTACTGGACATGTATATGGAATTCTGGGATGAGATGCAGATTTGCAGTGTGGACAGAAGGAGATGAAACATCAATTGGGACTAGAAGGGTGATACAGCTGAACCAAGATGAGGATTGGTGAAGCTGAAGGGAACAAAGAGAAGAATAAATGTGTAGTGGCTATCTGAAAAACTCTTGTAATTGGTTATAGTGATATGGATCTCGGTTTTTGAAGTAGGAGTAATTACTGATTTACTGCTTTTTGTGATTTGTATTCATGAAATAGTGCAATAGAGAGTATATAGGGGGATAGGTGAATGATACAAGAGAGGGGAGTAGTAGATATGAGATAACAGTGATGCACTGGTATTATCGATAGTAATACCAGTGCAACACAGTAGGGTGTTATAGGAGAAGATAATTAGGAGGATTTAGAGGGGTGATTTTGCTTATAAGCTGGTTACCGTTGGACTTTATAAAGCTTTTGTTTGAAAAAATGAAAGTGACGGGTTTACCCGTTTATTTCAAAAAATATGTCTTGTGGTGTTTTCTTGATTGGTTACCACCTATAAATGAAGTACTCTGATTAGAAACACTTCTCATTGAAGCATAAATACTTTGTGGTGTTTTCTTGATTGGTTATCACCCATAAAAGAAGTACTCTGATTTTAAACACTTCTCATAGAAGTATAAGTGCTTTGTGGTGTTTTCTTGAATGGTTATCACCCATAAATGAAGTATTTTCATTAGAAACACTTCTTATAGAAGCATTAATGCTTTGTGGTGTTTTCTTGATTGGTTACCACCCATAAATGAAGTACTCCGATTAGAAACACTTCTCAAAGAAGTATAAGTGTTTTGCGGTGTTTTCTTGAATGATTATCACCCATAAATGAAGTACTTTGATTAGAAACACTTCTCATACAAGCATAAATGATTTGTGGTATTTTCTTGATTGGTTACCACCCATAAGTGAAGTACTCTGATTAGAAACACTTCTCAAAGAAGTATAAGTGTTTTGTGTTGTTTTCTTGAATGATTATCACCCATAAATGAAGTACTTTGATTAGAAACACTTCTCATAGAAGCATAAGTGCTTTGTGGTGTTTTCTTGAATGGTTATCACCCATAAATTAAGTACTTCTATTAGAAACACTTCTCATTGAAGCATAAATACTTTATGGTTTTTTCTAGATTGGTTATCACCCATAAATGAAGTACTCTGATTAGAAACACTTCTCATAGAATCATAAATTCTTTGTGGTGTTTTCT
>CAXKVX010003963.1:0-25783 GCA_964058865.1 Eleocharis quinqueflora
AACTTTTTCTCATTTTCAACTGTAAGTGAAGGGACACTTGCTATTCTTTGATTTGAGTTTGCCAAGTAGAAGTCCTGTTTCGTCAGTTGGACTGAGTAAATTTCATAACAATAAAATCTTCAGTTGTACATTTTTTTTTCATTTTTGCTGTCTAAACTGTCCTTTTTTGTGTATCTTCCTTTAATGATATTTACCTGATAATCCAATAGGAATCCCAGTAATAAACCTCTTTAAACCACGATCCTGGCACAATAACAGTACCCGGTAAGTACAGTAACGTGTGCCTTTCAGGCTGTGTGTGAACCGCATCCCAAACCCGTCTCAACAAGTTTTTCCAGATCGCACGCACCTCCAATGCCCATCCTCTCATCACCTCATTCTCCACTTTTACCAAAAACCCCTCAGGCTCAGGATTAAAATCTACTGGCTAGGCGTATACCAAATCCGACCCAGCCTCATCGAAGAACTTCTCCAAGAACTTGTTGAAATCAGAGATAGGGATGGTGCCTGATTGGAGAGGCAGGGAATTGAAGGCAGATATGGCGGTGGTGAGGTCGGTCTTGAGAGGGATATCGACATAGAGCTTGCCGTCGAAGTCGGTGAGGCCCAGTGAAAGGAGAGCAGCGGATTGAACGCGCTATTGGAAGGATAGGAGGTGGTCGCTTGCCATGGAAACGTGGAGAGGTATATGAACGAAAAGGGGAAAGAGAGGGTAAAGCGAAGAAAGAAATAACGAGACATCTACGGATCGAATCGGAATCCTCTGGTCCCCGGGAGCTGTCTGGTCCAGTTAATATGGATCACAGGATCAGATCCAACGGTGCATATTAAAAAGTCTACAGAATATAAAATACCGCCTGTCCCCGCTCTCCTTTCTTTCCCGCTTTCTGTCCAATCATCAAATCGATTGGAATTGAACGAACAAACCAATGCAGAATATCACAATTACGACTATAGTTAACAGGTTATCATTTGCAGTTTATTGCTTATTTTGTGTTCCTATGCATGTATGGATGCCATAACTTAAATTTTGCATATCAGATAACCTCAATAATTAAATGCACCAGTCTAGTATCCCATATGACAATGGTTAAAAGGTATACTAACAAGATTGAAAGAAAAGGTATACTGACAAAGAGAATCCTCCGGCCATAGTACGCTCAAAAAGGGAAGAATTACAATATTCTTGTATTGTGCGGGCTTTGCAAGATCAACATATACAGATACAACAATTTAATTCTCCTCTAATACTGTCTATCACCGAATCACGAATCGGAATATGGACCAATATTAATTGGGAGCTGTCTGGTCCCAGTTAATATGAACCAGAAGATCAGATCCAGCGGTGCATATTAAAAAGTCTACAGAATATAAAAAACCGCCTGCCCACGCTCTCCTTTCTTTCCCGTTTTCTGTCCAATCATCAAATCGATTGGAATTGGACGAACAAACCAATGCAGAATATCCCGGTTACGAGCTATAGTTAACATGTTATCATTTGCAGTTTATTGCTTATTTTGTGTTCCTATGCATGTATGGATGCCATAACTTAAATTTTGCATATCAGATAACCTCAATAATTAAATGCACCAGTCTAGTATCCCGTATGACAATGGTTAAAAGGTATACTGACAAGATTGAAAGAAAAGGTATATTGACAAAGAGAATCTTCCGGCCATGGTACGCTCAAAAAGGGAAGAATTACAATATTCTTGTATTGTGCGGGCTTTGCAAGATCAACATATACAGATACAACAATTTAATTCTCCTCTAATATTGTCTATCACCGAATCACGAATCGGAATATGGACCAATATTAATTGGGAGCTGTCTGGTCCCAGTTAATATGAACCAGAAGATCAGATCCAGCGGTGCATATTAAAAAGTCTACAGAATATAAAAAACCGCCTGCCCACGCTCTCCTTTCTTTCTCGTTTTCTGTCCAATCATCAAATCGATTGGAATTGGACGAACAAACCAATGCAGAATATCACGGTTACGGGCTATAGTTAACATGTTATCATTTGCAATTTATTGCTTATTTTGTGTTCCTATGCATGTATGGATGTCAGAACTTAAATTTTGCATATCAAATAACCTCAATAATTAAATTCACTAGTCTGGTACCCTGTATGACAATGGTTAAAATGTATACTGACAAGATTGAAAGAAAAGGTATACTGACAAAGAGAATCCTCCGGCCATGGTACGCTCAAAAAGGGAAGAATTACAATATTCCTGTTTTGTGCGGGCTTTGCAAGATCAACATATACAGATACAACAATTTAATTCTCCTCTAATATTGTCTATCACCGAATCACCAATCAAAATATGAACCAGTATTAATTGGGAGCTGTCTGGTCCCAGTTAATATGAACCAGAGGATCAGATCCAACAGTGCATATTAAAAAGTCTACAAAATATAAAAAACCGCCTGCCCCCGCTCTCCTTTCTTTCCCGCTTTCTGCCCAATCATCAAATCGATCGGAATTGGACGAACAAATTCGCGATTTAACAATTCTCTTGCTCTGGTGCGATTTTCTTTGTGCCTTCATACTACACATCATGGAGACACAATTTTATTTCCCCCTGTATCGTATTGTACAAGCAATGTAATTCCACGATTTAGGGACAGGCTTTGTGTTGTATCAACAATCAAGACATGCATATTTTATAGGCTTGTATTTTTTGCACATGTATGATCAATTGTATGAATAGTCTTGTATGAATTTTCTATGTCATGTTGTCTTCTTTTGTAGGGTAACAATAGCACCTATAGTCCTTTGGATGAATTTTCTGTGTGTTGTTTGTCTCTTTTTGTATGTACCAGTAGCACCCATATTCTTTTTCTATGTACTTGGTGATCAAATATAAGGTTCAAATTTATCTGGACATAAAAATATATGTAACTGCCAGTAGCACCATCAGTTTCAGTAGCACCACCAATTTCATCTCTTTTGTCTTATATTGTATGATTTTATAAATTTGGCTTTCTTTATGAAGGATACTAGATCTGAAGAATATGATCTTCCACCTCAATTAAGTATGGAATTTCAAACAATAAACGAAACATGGTAATTTTGAAATTACTACGGTAGAAGTTGATACATATAGAACTGAATCTGATTCAGAATATTTTGAAGGCCTTCACTCCTTTTTGTCTTCTACGCAGAGGCTGTTGGCATTACTAATTCCGAAGTCTCGAATTCGAGGAATCAGAACCTAAATCCGACAACTAGGAATCCGAAGATCAAAAATTTGAAGGGAGAGAATTCGATGAGTTCGGGTACTGAAAAACTAACCAGAATTAGTTGGATTAACTTATCAGTTTTGCTCTGGAAGCTGACAAGGATACACGAAGCATATAATAAAAATCAGTACTATTGTTTTTTTTTGGTTTAATTTTATGCTGATATTATAATTATGCAGATTTAAGAAAAAGACCGATCTGAAGCTATATGACAAATATGCAGATTCATACAAAACCACCTAGTTTCTTAATCGTTGGAATATGAAAACACTCTTAACTTTCAAACACAAATTGAAAACAAAATATCACACAGAACTAATGCAAAATTTCACCCATTATATATAGTCTGATTCTACCAGAAGACGAGATGAATATTATCAATGAATAAATGCTAACACGGTAACACCCACCAGGCACCACAAAGAAACAGTTCTTACTATTAATTGGGGGAGAGAGAAAGATGGACTGGGTGCGCGACATTTTCTCGACGCATGCAAGAAATATGCGGGCAGGTGGATTGTTTTTATTTTGTAGAGGCTCTTTAATATACACCCTTGGATCTGATCCTCTGGTCCATATTAACTGGGACCAGACAGCTCCCAATTAATACTAGGACCAGAGGATTCCGGTTCTCTACGGATCCGAAAGAAAGATCAAAAGAAGAACAAAAGGGACGCGAAAGAGAAAGGCAACTAAGAACCTCTTTTGGAGAGGTCGCCTCCGGCCTCCTCTTCTTCTCCTACTCCTCGTGGTTCTGATTCGATATCTCTATGCAAGAAGCTTATTATCTGGATCTTGCAAGAGTCGGGATCAATTTAAATTTTTTAGAAGTTATTCTGCTTCCTATAACTAATATTCCACCTCTCTTCATTCTAGCTCCATTACTATTTTTTGTCCTAGCCAACCGTCTCTCCTCCTTGCAGGCCACCACATCTCTATCAACCTCCTCCATGCGGAGCTCTTTTGTTGCTCCTGCTCTGACCAAATCTACGATCGTTACTCTGACTCCACTGTCTCCCTCGCCCAATTCCCTTCCTTCATCTCTACCACATGGACAACGATACTTTCTTAAGTCCTCTTCATTTTGTTTAATTAACTTTTGATACGGTCTATCTGAGAGATAGCCCGTAGGTGGTTTTAGATAATATATTAATAAAGACCTGAGACCCAAAATTCTCTTTATGAGAGAATGTGTAGTAGAATCTGTGGTATGATTTGTTGTCCTTGTGACTTTATATCCCGCCATGATGTGAGGAGGTGTATATATATTCTAATATTGTCGATTGCTGTAGGTACCGATCGTGAGTAGCTATTTTGGGACAAGCTATATTTGTTAAGGTGAAGTCTATTTCGAGAGGCACCTTTTATATTTGTAAGCTGATTCAGATATTGATTATAGGCTTTTTTGGGCCTCCGAGTAATTCGGGCTCCCTGTGGGCTTTGATAATCGGGCTATTAGCAAAATGGCTTATCATCTGTCCCCAAGGCTGTAATGTCGCATTCGGGTGCATTAAAGGCTTAAATCTTCTAAGTTAATTTTTTTTTTCAAGATCAATCCGGTTTTTCCAGATTAATCCGTTCATGCGACACCTCCCTAGATTTTTTCAGGAGTTATTTAATTCTCTCATATTATCTGCCCTCAAGCCTGTAATGTCACCTTCGGGTGCATTAAAGGCTTACACGTAGCGCTATTTGCTGTCTTTTGTTCACTTCGGGTAGTTTCCTCATAACCTTTTGTACTTCTTTTCGAGAGGATATATGACAACTGTGAGACAGCGAAACGATGCGCCTTCCTCGTAAATTGTGATGATCATTTTGAAATACTGAGCGGGAAATGAAGCGTCACTTCGTTCTGACTTTTGAGGACAGAATATTGAGCGGGAAACGAGGCGTCACGTCGTTTCGACCTAAGTAATAACTCTTCCTTTCGGATTTCTACGACCTTACACTTCTTGCTTCCAATAGGTCCGTAGGAACCCAATGTCACGCTGCTATTGGCCATAGGCTCGCGACGTTTCAGTGATCCGAGTGAGTCCTATAAATAGTCTCCCAGATTCTTTGGAAGAACTCTTCTCACACTGTCTTTCTAGCACATTCTTCTTCAACCTTTTGAGCTTTCCCTCCCGAAGAGCTCTTTACATCCTTTTATTCAAGTCTTCTACTTCATCAAGGTAACCTCGAGTTCTTTTTCTTAATTCTTTAATTTATTTGCTCTTGAATAGTTTCTGAACTGTTCCTGATGGACAATCTCTTCGAACGACTTGAATATATATATATATATATATAGAGTTATGCTAAAATACTTTATAAAGCATCAATATCAATATACTTTAGACTTGTATCTCGAGATACAAAGTGTAAATAGCCGATCAAGATCGTTGAAAATATTCTTCATACTAACATCAATTTGGAGACCAAAGTTTACATTTTTTGAAATCTTTTTACTATTTTATCCGAAAGGAGCAAAGTTGGTTAAATTGAAGGTCTGTAAATCGTTAGATTAATGGAATTTCCACCTACCCGATAAAATAGTAAAAAAATAAAATAAAAATGTAAAATTTGGTCTCCAAATAAATGTTAGTATGGATAATATTTTCAGTGGTCTTGATCGATCGTTTGCACTTTGTATCTCGAGACACGAGCCTAAAGTATACGAATGTTGCTGCTTTATAAAGTATTTTAGCACAACTCTATATATATATATATATATATTGTCACACCCCAGAAATAATGACTAACTTAAGGGTGTTAATCCCGCCACGTGTACTTGATTTCAAGTACACGAAAGGCTTAGTTGACCACTCAGAAATATATATAAGAATTGTTTAATTTTACTTAATATAAGGAAAAGCACACACATTTCACACACAATACATGAACCTCCAACAAATACATATATATAATCCAGCGTCTGGATACAAGGTTTACAGCGGAAGCAAAACAAAAGTAAAATACATACTGAAGAGGGTGATCCCATCAAAGGATGTGGGACCGACCCTAGCTAACCTACTACACACTAACTCTAACAAAAGGAATAAAAGAAAACAAATGAATTGATCCTCAAAACGGAAGACGCTGGGGAATCCATCCTAGCGCTCTCCTCTGGACAGCAGAAGAACTCCTGCTCCTTACCTGGACCCCACAACCAACCGTGGAACGTGAGTAAATTATAAAAATTTACTCAGTGTGGATTAAGGTCCAGCCTTTGGGATTATATCCGATTCAAAGTTGGACCATTCACATTTACTGAGTTTTAATTGTAATTTAAATTACTACACCTAAATGTGCATTTGTTAACCATTTCACATTTTTAACAATGAGTCTATCCAAAAGACGATACGAGAAAGAAACCCAAAAGTAATATGAGGAATAATAGTATATATATAGGTAGTAAGGTGAATAACATCAAGGCTCCCAGACAAGAAAGGATTTGTCAAATTAGAAACCCCGGGTGTAGGACTTCAGGATTCGCCCCCTCAGACGGGTCGTAACCACAAGCCTAAGGGTATTGTTAGGCGAGTCCCAGATCAACCACAGGCCCAACGTGATCGTTGGACGGGTCTCAAATCAACCACGGCCTAACTAAAATTTGAGTTTCCAGAACGAAATGCCCTGGTAAATGCAGAGCGGCTATAAGAGCACACACTCGATCAAAAAGCGAACCGAGAAGCCTACCCTCACAAAAGATAAGAAAATAAATTAAATTCTCGGTCTCAGCCGTCATACGGAAATAAGGAACCGACTACCCGTTTGAGTAACAATAATAAAAGGGAACTCCCTGGGAGCCCCAGACTTCCTCTGTACCAACCAGGGGCCAAAGGATGAAGTCCTTCGAATATTAGGAGATCCCGAAACATCGGCTAATAGAAATATAAAGAACGGAATAGCTCCAATACGTCACATATGACACACATACTCTAAACTGAGAAACCGAACCTTAATCACTTAAGGAGGAAGTATTATAATATATAATAAGGATCTTGAGAATAAAACTCTCTAACTGGCACTACGAGTCATCAAGTGATGATCATCGTTGGTGAGGATTAGTCGAATGTCCTTAAGGACATCCCGTTGAGAATATCCCATGGGCTATGTCAGACACCATGACACATACTCCCTCCACGATGCCCTCAGACTACATCCAAACCTAAAACTCACCGGCCCGACTCTCATCACTCCCGACGAGTATAGATATATAATATTTATACGCACCTACCTATAAATAGCCTAATAGCCTATATGATCCGTATACCGGATCTTACGTGCAATATGAATGCAGATGACATGAAATGCAGGTAGGTCTCAATTATTGGTACAGTTACCAGCATGTAAATATGGCAGTTCAAGTCTACGGGCCTGATTTATTATTGTTGGTAGTTGGTACCGCAATTTAGTTTAGGTAAGTCTGGTAGGTCCTATTAAAAGAGAAAGGAATATAATCCCCAGGAATCCACACCTGGAATGAAGCGTGAGCTACTCTAACGGAGGGTTCGCTGCGTCCACGCTGACCTCAGCGTCATATGTAGCTGCGTCAGTCTTGTCCCCTGTGTGTGGGTCCGAGTCGACTAGATCTCCTATTTATTTCGAGTTTGTTTAATTAGTCGAGGGACTTGTGAAATTAAGTGAAATCAAATGACAAGGTAACAGCGTTTGAGATGTCATTGATGTTCCTAAGTTATTTTATTCAATAGTTTTACTAAATCAAGTCTTGTGTGCAGTGTCCATGCTGCACAGTGAGCGTGAGTTCAACTCATATATCTTTTTCTTCGTATTTAATTTATATGTTATTTTATAATGTTTTACTATTCTCATTATTAAATGTGACGTTAGGACGGTAAGATACAAAATGTAAATAACAAATCACGAGAAAAACATGTTATAAAATCAACTATTTTTAGTTGGACTTTTATTATAAACAATCAAAGAAGAAACAAAAATCGCTAAATATATATTAACCTATGTGTGTGTAAATATATTGATTATGTGCTTATAGAAAAATTGATCAATATATATCTTTATAGTTAGATATGTACTTAGTCAAAATTGGATGTTTTTCATATGGAATTTAGGTGTACAATATACTATATGTGATATAGAGAAATTGATCAATATATAATGTTACTTATATAGTTATACTTAGTCCAATATGATTGGTGGTGATTTGAGTGCTTTATTAAATATATGTATATATATATATATATAAGTTCATATATAAGTATATATACATATATATATATATGTATAAACATTTAATCATATATATACTTATATACATACTCAAATATATGTAATTTATTACTTGGTTATTTTGTATGTATATATGTGTATATATATCTATATATATATATGTTACACTTAGTAACACTTATAATTATTTAATTATATTGTTTAGTATTATATCAAGTTTAGTTACTTAATTTATTCGTTACGCATTATTAATAAATCAAGTGTCATGATGTCAAATACGATGTCGTACCAAACTACTATCCTATTATGTAACTGAGTCGTATATTATACGTTATATTGTTTATTGTGATAAATATAGTATAGAAAATATATAGAAACACAAGTTTGTTGTTTTTAGTTTATGTTTGGTTTGTGTTAATCTTGGAATGGGATCAGAAGTCCGTACTCGTGCTGCACGGACTTATGGTTGTCATTTCCCATATTATACCTTTCGCGGTCCTTTTTATCCTCGGGTCTAGTTTCTAGGAATTATGGGTAGGGCCACCGTCTTTGTAGTATCTGTGTTTACCCATCTCGGTCTAACAGGGCCCAAGCCCAAAATGCCTAGAACTATATTGTTTTATTTAAGGGTTCGCTATTTCTTTCTGTTGTGTAGTAAATGTAGGTTCAAAAGGGACTAAGGGTCAAAATGTCATTTTTTTCTTTTCTTTATTCTCAGCAAGAGTCCAATGGGTTCTCTAAAGGCCCAAACCTATTTTAAATTTGGCAGACCCAAAGAACTTTTATTTAATTTCCTTCGCAAAACAGTTTGCTTTTACCCATAACAGGTCCAGAATGGCCTACAATGACCCAACCCGTAAAGGTGCACAAAAAGGCCCAGTCGTCACATCTGGGCCTTTGCTCCCCAAACACAACAAAAAGAAAATAAGGAAAAACAATACAGTCAAGTCGGACAGAGATCAGGACCAGCATTGGTAATACCAGTGTTGGTACAACTTAGAAACAAGCTGATACTGCATACCAGAAACAACGAAAACCAGCCAACCAACCTTTATCGGAACAATTTAGTCACACTACCATACTACCCAGCACTCGAGTCATAGGCACAATTCAGATCAGGAAGCTATACAGGCAAGTTAGATCCCACACAAGCAATTCATATCCCGCGCTGGTATACTAGCGTATTCAGATCAGACCAGGGTACCAACAGCAAATTTTATCCCAAATCAGTACAGTTCATGACAAAGACCCAAAATATATAGATGTACAACCATCTCAGACAGTGGCTCGGAGGCCACTCCTGAACTATAAAGATCAAAACCAACAGCAAGCAACACATCACAAAAACAGAGAAAAATAGCGACGCAAGCAACAGAACGATTTTACAATTGAATCGTTTGAGTTAATTTCGTTACCAGTACGAGCTCAAGGGTCACGGCCGAGAGGGAGTTTCCAAATTTGAGGCACCACCACCGCTATACCGGCTCCGCCCCTTTCTCCTCTTTGCTCGATTTTCCTTGTTCTTAGAACTTGTATTTCAGAAAGTTGTAAAGAAAACCAGTTTATATATCTAAGCTCAGCGCATGAGCATTTTTTTCCAAGCAAGAGAAGAGACAGGGGTTCTGGGGTTCCGTTTTATAGGTAGAGGAGCAAGAGGAGCCGGTTGTGGGGTGAGGTTTCGTGTCAAACGATTAGCTGGTGAGATGGTGCCATGTGGCGATTGTGACCAGGCCAACAATCAAAGAGGACAGGCACTCGAGTGCTCGGGCTAAGCGACGACCGTAGATAGAGCATCGACGGGACGTGTGGAGACACAAGGTTTCGATCGTGAGTGAAACAGAACGAAATCTTGGTTAGCTACAAGAGATGGGAGAGAAATTTGGGGCCGAAGGTAAGTGGGAGAGACGTGCATCAATGAGGAAGGTTGACATAAAGGGAAGAGGTGATTGAGAGAATTTAATGCTAGGCGAGAAAAGTGACAGGAGGAGTGAGAGAAACGGGGGAAAGAAAGGAGAGTTCGAGAGAGAGAAGACGAGAGATGGGAGAGAGAGATATGCCAGGGGAAACAAAACAAAAAAAGAAAGGAAAGAAATGAGGCAGTGCCTCGGGATGGCACAGGCATTTAATGCCTGCAGAGGGAGATAGGGGATTGACGATTTTCTGTGGCGAAATATGACGCGGTTTGCTTGTAGTCCGACCGATGCTCGCAATAGTTCGACCGTTTCATCAAAGACGTTCTACTACTGTCACGAAAAATCGAGTCCGGGGGAAATTCAAGGAACTCCCCATCAGGTTTGTCGATTAGTCATCTTTGCGGCTCATCCGTGTATGCCTTAGTGTGGTCAAGCATAATATGTCTCAAGGCCGACTCATTGGGTCGGTTGTGAAGTTGCACACATGTTTCCCATTGAAATGCTAGGGTGCTCTAAGGTCGTACTCGTGTAGCCTCTATGTGGTTTGAACGTCGGGTTTTGCGAACGGTCGTATGATTCCTCACCGCATTCTCAAATTTAACGAACGTTACAGTGTGGTTTGAACTTACCAAATAGCGTCTTAAATTTAAAAGACTTGGCATGATTTATGTAATGTAGTCTCAACTTTAAAATAGAGGATTATAAGTAGATTAATTCAAATCTTTGCTGGTAACGTTTTGTCGTTTAACAATTATACTGTAGTAATATAAATTTCGTTAACGTGCACCTTGACTAAGTTATAATTAGAAATCATGACTTAAGCATGTGAAATTTTGGTTATTCGAATTTGATCAACTAAGGAATGTTTTTGAACCTATTCGTGAAGAATATCTTTTGGTACAAGATAAATTTTGAATAAAGCTATGTACAAGTTTTAAATTTCCTCTAGTATGATCTTTATTTTATTAATTGGCGACTAAATTATTAACATGGGTTTTTGCTTTGCACTTTAATTATGATTAATGCGTTCAAAACTGTATCGGGTTTCACACACACACATATATATATATATATATATATATATATATGTCCTTTGTAAATGGCCTTGTAAACTGGTAATGATAGTTTAATGACAACTGGATTCTAATTATTTTCCTGAACTTCGCTAGTGAATCCTTCGATTATTTGGTTCTTGACTATTGGTCTATGTTCTTTATTGTACCTTGGTTATTCTGTTTATACATCTTTTTTCTTTATTTCGCAAAGGCTTTTACCAAAATGACTTCGTCGAACAACTCCTCTTGCCGTCCCGGGAAATAACTAGTGGAAAACTCCGAATTTAGTGAGGGGTGGAGCCCGTCGGACAACGAGCACCTTGAGAGGCCATCAAACACAACCAACCAACTCTCGAATACAGAAGCTCAAGCTAATATCTCCGGGAGTACTATCGGGGCAATCCTCGAGGAAGTGCCCGAGCACGAGCGCGGGAGGCCGTCAGGTCTCAGAAAAAGGCTCCTGCCCCGAGATCAAGATTTCCCGGCAACTAGGATGTATCCGTCAGAGAAGGAAACATATGACGGTGCCCATTCTAAGAAGTGGGCAAAAAAACTTCTGTTTTTGTCTCCAACATGGGATATTTTTTGAAACCCATAATACCCTTCCACGGGTTATACGACCATATCCTATTGATCGGGCATACAACATAGTAAAAAGTCTATGTCTGTACAGCTATGGTCAACTACGGGTTTCGATTCCCGCTGATCGGCTTCCAAAAGGATAAGGAGTGACTAAGCCTCAAGCAAAGGCATAATCGTCCAAGGATTTACAAAACCAAGAGTACCTGGAGAATAAACAGGTGGAAATCTTGTTTCTTCTTCCTAGAGGACCCCAGGATGATCCCCGGTCTGGATGGGGTTCGAGTAGCTTGGAGGCCTCTGATTAATTAGAATATCATATTTCTCGATTGTCTAGAGGAAGTCAGTCTTATCGCTCGAGTAGAGTAGTTTTTAGAAGGTATTACCCGATTGTCCAAAGGGAGTCAGTCTTATCCCTGTTAAGTATTATAACTCTCCGCTAACATTCCTTACTGTTATTTTTAGATCACGGCCCCATGGATCTCATATATGACAGAGAAGAGATCCCTCTGATCGACGTGGAGGATGTTCCTTCCGCTTCTGATACGGAGCAACCCCGGGAGGCTGAAGCTCCCGTCATTCCTCAGGTCGTCGAGAAGCCCAAATTTTCCTCCACATGGTCTTCCCGGGCAGAAAAGAAGAAGCGCCAACTCACACTAGATGAGAGGGCACGGAAAAAGCCAAGTCACCCGGCCAAACCGGCCTTTGAGCATTTTATCTTGCTATCAAATTTAAAAAACAAATAAATATTATTTTTCTTTATTTTTAATAAAAAATATAATGATAAAAGTGTTAGAATTATGGTTGTGGCTTAATGAGCAAGACTAAGATCAATTTACTAGCCAGAAGCATTTTCAATCGATAATTTCAAATTAAAAGCTTTTAGAACTTAATCACCTAGCCAAGAAATAGAGCAAGTAAATTCAAGAAGTTCCAAAGCAAATCACAAATCAACAAAGAGCAAAGTAATAAAGAGAAAGAGAGTGAAGAGAGAGCAATCGAGAACAAGAGAACATGCTATATAACGTGGTTCGGCCTATCAATCAACTTAGGCCTACGTCCACGGGTCTCCCGGAACCAAATCTTCCTTCCGAGTCGATTTCACTATAAATGAGTGTTCTTTACAAAGTGCGGAACCGATCTTTGATTTCTTCTACACAAGCAAGTCAATCTTCTTCTCCTAGACCAATATATGGGACAACACCACACTACACAGTAAAAAGGTTCGATTGACAACACAATCAATGACAGGGATGCACCACTTAACAAAACAAATGTGATGCACCAAAGGCTAAAAACTAGCTAAGGATTTGTTCTCGAATAGACAATAAGAGAATAGTAGCTATCTTAATGCTCTCTAGGTTAGATAGCTGGAGAAGACTTGAATTAGGCTCTTTGTTGTGCTCAATTTGATGCTTGGAAGCTTATAGGAATGTTTTGATACTCTGCTGGTTCGTTTCTGCATTATTTATATAGGCTGGACATTTCTTATGATCTTGAAAGCTTCAAAATCCTTCCTGACGTTACACATAGTCCATAATGCCTAGAGCAAGGCGTTATAACGTCTTGGGCATCTTCCACAAATGCCCTTGTGCAACTGTCCTGTGAGCCATCTCTTCAGGAACTTGTTATACCGCTTGGGGAACCCGTTATAATGGGTTATGAGACGTTATTGCGCCTTGGCCAAGCGTTACAGTAACGCTGCCCTCGAGAAATCCAATGCTACTGCTGCCTCTCTCTCCTCTTGACGCGTTATGATGCCTTGGACACCCGTTATGACGGGTTGCTGACCCATTGTAACGAGTTCTGGAGCGTTATGGTAACGATGTGCTCTGTCTGGCATAGTGAAGCCTTTCCTTGATGACTTGAGCATGTCTTGACTTGTCTTGGGCATGTTTGAGCAATGTTTGACATTGGTATGTACCTGTTTTAACCTGCATCTTCACCAAAACTCGTGTACAAGGTTAGTACTTTAATTGTTTTGCAAATTGTCAAACAAGAGATGAGTTTAATCCAACAAACTTCCTCTTTTGGTAATTTGCAAAACCATTTGAGATGTGCATATCAAGTGATGCACATCATCATTTCTCCCCCTTTTTGCAAATAATGGCAAAATGCTCAAACAATTGAACTCCCCCTGAATTTAACACATATATATTCATACAAGTCAAGTAATTTTATATTACTCCCCCTTAATGAAATAAAATTTTCAAATAATGCACAATTCATTAAATTCAATAAGATTTTCCAATTGAGAATAGGGAAAATTAGTGTTATGAGAGCAAAGTCATCAAGAGGCATGTTAATTTGCTATCTCAATCATTCTTAATTTAAATCTTTGCTCAATGTGTTGGTTAATATCAAGAGGTTTTGTGAAAATATCCGCAATTCGATTTTTAGTATCAATATACACAAGTTCTATGCTTTCCTTTTTCACATGGTCTTTAAAAAATTGGTGCCTAATGTCTATGTGCTTGGTTCTAGCATGGGCTATTGGATTCTTAGACATCATAATAGTGTTAGTATTATCACACATAATTGGTACCTTGGTAAAATTTAAGTCATAATCTTTAAGAATTTGAACCATCCATAGAATTTGGGTGCAACGACTACCGACGGCTATATACTCCGCTTCAGTCGTAGAGGGAGCAACCAAGATTTGCTTTTTACTAGACCAAGATACTAAATACTCACCTAAGAATTGACAAGTTCCACTAGTACTTTTCCTATCTACTCGGTCACCGGCAAAGTCCACATCGGTGTATCCTATCAAGTCAACTTTGGTGGTTTTACCGTACCATAAACCCAAGTTTAATTGTACCTTTGACGTATCGTAGGATCCTCTTAACGACCATCATGTGTGATTCTTTTGGATATGCTTGGAATCGTGTGCATAGACATACGATGAACATGATGTCGGGTCTACTTGTGATAAGATAAAGGAGGCTTCAGATGATTGCTCGATAAAGTGAGATGTCTACCGATTTTCCACATTCATCAACTCCAAGTCGAATGTTGGTTGCCATGGAAGTTTTCATTGGCTTGCTTTCTTTCACACCAAAGCGTTTAACCAATTCTTTAGCATACTTGGATTGGTTGATGAAGATACCTTCTCCGTTTTGCTTGATTTGTAGTCCAAGAAAGAAGGTAAGCTCTCCCATCATAGACATCTCGAATTCCTTACACATAAGTTTAGAAAAATCCTCCGCAAGAGAAGAGTTAGTATATCCAAAGATAATGTCATCAACACAAATTTGTACTAAAAGAATATCCTTGACATTTCTCTTTGTGAAAAGGGTTGTGTCTTTCAAACCTTTTTTGAAACCATTATCAATTAGGAATGTACTTAGCCTCTCTAGGAGCTTGCTTTAAGCCATATAAAGCTTTGTGTAGCCTATAAACATGGTTGTTGAATGAATGATGCTCAAATCCTTTAGGTTGGGAAACCAAGGTTCTAAATAAGTACAAATCTTTTAGTACAAATTTGTTAATTATTTCTTGATGACATTATCACTAATCTAGATAGCACTATTGCGTTTGGATCATGTCATGGTTATTGCAAAAATAGTGCTATCTAGATTAGTGGTTGAAATAGTGCAAAAATAGTGCTAATTTGTGCTATCTAGATTAGTGAAAATGTTGTTTGGATTGCACATTTGGAGTAGTGATGGTGAGAATTAATAAAATAATAAATTATTTTAGTTTTCTAACGAATAATAATAATAAAATAATAAAATATTGATATCAATTTATAATATAATAATAATACAATAATAATAAAATGATAATAATATAATAATAACGCAAATGACAATAATAATTAATAAAACATAAAAAAGTAAAAAATATAATAAAATAATAATAATGGTAATAAAAAAATAATAATAATGACAATTACAATAAATAATATATAAAAATAATAAATAAATAATATAATAATAAATAATATAATATAATAATAAAAAATGACAATAAATAATAATAATAACAATAATAATAATAAATAATACAATAATAATGATAATGATAAATAATAATAATAATAAATGATAATATAATAATTATAATTACAATGTAATAAGGAATAAATAATTGTAATGACAATAATGATAATATAATAATAATAACGAATAATAGAATAATTATAATCATAAATAATAATATAATAATTATTATTATAACAATAATAATAATAAATATAATAATAAATAATATAATATAATAATAAATAATGACAATAAATAATAATAATAATAATAATAAAAATAATAAATAATATCATAATAATGATAATGATAAATAATAATAATAATAAATGATAATATAATAATTATAAAGATGATGACAATAATTATTAATATTATAATGATATTGGTAATAATTAGAAATAAATAAATATTTTAACGATGGTAATGATAATATATAATATAATAATACTGATAGTAATAATAATAATAATAATAATAATAATAATAATAAAATGATTTTTGCTATCCTTACAACCACTAACCTTGCTAACCCAACGAATTTACGGGTTAGTGGATTAGCAACTATTTGGCCCTAACCCAAAATAGCTAAAACATGTTTGGATCGTTTTGAAGTTCAGAATAGCAGCTATTCTCGGGTTTGTGCTAACTCAGGGTGATCCAAACACACCCTGACCTTGCTAATTATTATATTATCATTTATTATTATTATTATTTATCAGCACCATTATTATTATATTATTTATTAATATTATTGTTATTATTATTATTTATTGTCATTATTTATTATTATATTATATTATTATTACTATATTATATTATTTATTATTAAATTTATTATTATTATTTATTATTATCATTATAATTATTATATTATTTGTTAGTATTATATTATTTATTATTATATTATCATTATTGTCATTAAAATTATTATTATTACATTGTAATTGTAATTATTATATTATTATTATTAGTTTTATATTAATATTATTTTCATTTTTTATTATTACTTTTTTATTATCATTATTATTATTTTATTATATTTTTATTTTTAATTTATTAATATTATTGTATTATTATTATTTATTTTTATTATTGTCATTATTTATTATTATATTATATTATTTATTATTATTATTATTATTTATTATTATTTATCATATAATTATTATATTATTATTATTATATTATTTGTTAGTATTATTATATTATTTATTATTATATTATCATTATTGTCATTATAATTATTATTATTACATTATAATTGTAATTATTATATTATAATTGTAATTATTATATTATTATTATTATCATTATTATTATTATTATTTTATATTATTTTTATTGTCATTATTTTATTATTATTACTGTATTATTATTATATTATAAATTGATATTATTATTTTATTATTATATTATTATAATTTTATTGTTATTGTATTATTATTATATTATTACTTCATAATTATTATTCGTTAGAAAACTAAAATAATTTATTATTTACTAATTCTCACCATCACTACTCCAAACGTGCAATCCAAACAACATTTTCACTAACCTAGATAGCATAAAATTAGCATTATTTTTGCACTAACCTAGATAGCACTATTTTTGCACTATTTCAACTACTAATCTAGATAGCACTATTTTTGCACTAACCATGACATGATCCAAACGCACCCTTAAGAGAATAGTAGCTATTCTAATGCTCTCTAAATTAGATAACTAGAAGATACTTGAATTAGAATCTTTGTTGTACTCAATTTGATGCTTGGAAATTTATAGAAATGTTTTGATACTCGACTAGTTAGCTTTTAATTTGTGTGGTACGGAGGAGAGAAATGGTTCCGTGCAAGTTTACCTTAAGGTGTGCTCCAGCTCAATAAGTACAAGGGAAGGGAGAGTAAGGAAGGTTAGGGAAAGAAAATGAAGGTAAGGAAGAAGAAAACTTACCTGCTCCAGTCCGACAAATACAGAGGAAGGAACAAAATAATTTTTTAATTTGGAAACTGAATGTTGGACCATTTTGCCCATCAGCATTAATTTTGTATTTAAGTTTCAAGGAGTATTTTTGAAAATGCACAAAAATAACCTCCTCTACCTTTCAAATTGGAAGGGAACAACATCTCTTGCTAGATGAAAAATTTTAACTCAGAAAGCTCTCTTCCTTCCTTCGTTGGAATACCCTGAAGCAAGTAACACTTCTAAATTCACCTACCTTTCCTTCCAATTAAACGTTCGGGAGCATATCCTTAGTGACAAAAGATGGTTTGATCTCTTACATTCCAATACCTTCCCTAACTAGATTCCTACTCTTTTGGTCGGTGGTGATGTGATGGAACTTGGATGTCTCTTTTCCTTTACTTTCCTAACTTACCAAACACCAACTTCTCAAAAAATCTAGCAAGGCAAAAATAGTATATATATAATAATTTTTCGATGTGAAAATAGTAAATTATATTGACTAAATAGAATTTATTTATCATACAATACAGGAACTGATTGAATGATTGGGAGTATACATGGTGGGGTTTGATCGTCCGGGGTATGCTGAGAGTGATCCCAACCCGAATCGTGATGTCAGGAGTGCGGCATTAGATGTGGAAGAGCTAGCTGATTTATTAGGCTTGGGCCCCAAATTTTACTTGTTTGGTAATTCCATGGGGAATCATGCTGTCTGGGGTGCAATCAAGTACATAGCGTGTTCTACTGTTATTGAGATCGTCCTTTCTCACTGTTTATTGAGGACCTTGAAATGAGAATTTGAAGAGAGTGTTCTACTGTTATTATGTTTTTTCTTATCAAAATTAAGGGTACAGTCCTCTTTAGCTCTTAAAAAGAAGTGGAGTAACTAAAGAATGAGAGATGGTTATATGTAAGAATATGAATACTATTGTAACACTGGCAGCAAATGAACAGATCCATTCTGATCAAATATTTGTTTTTTTTTTCCACCAAGTTATTTTTGTTACTCTTCTTTCCCCTCATTTCTCAAATCAATTATTTAATAGATACTAAAAAAACCCGACTTCTGCAGGCTATCTGGAGCAGTATTAATGGCACCAGTGATAAACTATAGGTGACCAGGGTTCCCACCTGAACTGGCTAGTGAAGTCTACAACCAGCAGGAGGTAGGGGACCAGTGGGCGTTACGCGTCGCCTACTATGCACCCAGCATCCTCCACTGGTGGATGGAGCAGAGCTGGCTTCCCACTTCTACTGTCATTAAGGGCACCACCTACCTCCCAAACAAGCTCGATTCTGAGGTTCGCAGAGCGAGAATTGCTGACGGCACTCAGGCAAAGGTACCAAATTGTACCCAGTCAAACTACATTAGTCAATTAAAGAAGTGTAGGAAGAATTCGTGCTGACATATTATGGATTTGTTGTTTCAGAAAATGAGCTTGGCAACACAGCAGGGGAAGTACGAGTCGATCTACCGGGACATGATGGTCATGTTTGGCAAATGGAAATTTGACCCCATGGACCTGCCCAAGCCTTCTTTCCCTGTCCACCTCTTCCAAGGAGATGAAGATGGGCTTGTGCCAGTCACTTTGCAGAGATACATAGCTGATAAGCTCAGCTGGATTATGTATCATGAGTTGCCAAGTACCGGCCATTACTTATCAGCTGTACCAGGGTTAGGTGACAAGGTCCTTAGGACCGTGTTCGGTAACCCTTCCTCAGTATAAAGGGTCATTATATGTGATTAGTTGCTATTTTGTGGAGTATATCTCTTTTGATTGTAGTTCTTCAATTTCTTTTGATTTTTTTTTCCATGAAAACTGAATCAGTTTCTATAGTTCCAAGAAGCGTAAATGAAATTTTCATCAGAATTCAATAGTACAAATGTACAATGTGATGATATTCAGCCTATTGCTACAAATAAATAAACAAAAAAATAAACAAAAAAAAGAAAGAAGTAAAGGAAAAGAAAACTCTGATGACAGTCAATCAATTCTTCCTGGACACCAAGTTAATTATTTGGTTGTGCGTCAAGAATTAAAAATTTCTTCCTTAACCATGATATGTTATCTTATTTCATTTTAATCTATTGCTGATACTGATATGATGCTTGATCTATTTTTCATGCTGATAGATGTTTAACTGTTCGTGCCTGATAAATGTATTGCTATGGCCCAATGCTTGAAACCTGACCTGGGCTAATGCTCTTGGCCGAAGAAAAGCGTATGTCGTTTAATTATAAGCTCGAAAGCGTATGCTCGGGTTCATTATGATTTTGACTGTTACTGTTTGATAATCAACCACTATAATCAAGATGACAGTAGAGATGACGATAAATAGATGATGATGATTGATTGATGACAGTAGAGATGACGATAAATAGATGATGATGATTGATTGATGACATTGATTCTCCTATTTACCACGTTTTCCTCCAATTGATTCAACTCCTTTTATAGAATCTTTTTGTCCTTTTGATAGGAACTTTTCTGGAGCTTTTTATTTGAAAGTTTCAGGGTTTAATTGGGAAAATTTCAGCAGTTGAAATCAGTGACATGGATATTATTTTCTGGTTCATTCAATAGATAGCCGAAATAATTTACATTTGATAAATTGAACCGAATTGGTTTTGAATGCAAGGCTCAGGTTTAAGATACCTGCTTTCAACCAGTGGTTTGAGATATTACCAGAAATCATATGGAAGTGTGGAATTCACAATAACCAGAAGCAATAAGGATCTGTTTGGAAAATGAGGTTTCCAGAGAGCATTGAAGTATTCATTTTAAGCATGCATGCAATCATATGTTAGTCTAGTCTACAGAATTTTGCTTCCTCTCAGTAGTATGCTGCTGAGTTTCATCTTAAGCAGGGTGCTTGAATAGATTAAATGCAGTGGGTTAGATAACCAATTAATGTATGTTCTTTTGTTTTGTTTTTTATTCTAGTATAAACCTCTTATATTATGCTTGACTGTTACGTAAGTATGCTTTCTTATAAGTTATAATGGAAACCAGCGCCTCTGAAAAAAAGAGAATGCTATTGGCGAAAAGAAGTGCGTTGGTCATTATATATATACACGGATGCGTGTTCATATACTTCAGTGATCAAAGCCTCTTTTTCCCTTCTCTTTATTTTAAGAAAAAAAAAGTTTTATTCTTTCCATCTTGTAATAAAATTTCTGTAAATTTGATGAAATTAAAATTTTGGCGCATGGATTTGCTTCTTCCAAAGCAGTTGTCATTCGTTCAGTGATTGAGCTACGGAAGCGAATGGAAAAACTCTGCACAAAAAAAAAATGAAAATATATCTTTAGGACACCCACAGCTCGATCACATGGCAACAATCTTGATCTAATATTTAAATTTTGAATATTTTTTGGATTTTGTACGTCTTAATCAAACGATATCAACTTTTCATACCACCAAACCCATAGAGATATAAGTCATTAATTGCAGTAGTTAGCGAGTCAAAAGCAGACCAATAGAAAAGATCAATTAAAATATACACAATTGGACCTTCAAAACTGATTGACATTTATTCTCAACGAAAGGAGAATATCTATATATAGACTGACACTAGGGACCCTCTTACCTCTTTGCACTACCAAGTACCAACTCCACTTTCGTCTGCTCTCTCTCTCTCTCTATATATATATATATATATATATATATCCTTCTTCAATACAGCTCTCTGACCTCTTTTTGAATTAGCCAAAACAGTTTTCTTTCACTCTTCTTTGCATTGGTATTCATCAATGGCAGCTGTAATTAACACAATGTTTCTGTCAAAATTAGGGGGTGTGACACAAAGTCTGATTAATTTTCTCATACCTCCAACGCCGACCAAGATTTGCGGGTCAGAAGGCGGCCCGCCAATCACCGCAAAACGGGTTCAGCTCAAAGATGGCCGCCATCTTGCATATGCCGAGTATGGGGTAAACAAAGCTGATGCCAAATTCAAGATTGTCTTCTGCCATGGGTTCACCGGAAGTAGACTCGACAGTCTTAATGCATCTCAGGTTGAGCTTCTGTATTTTACCATTTAAAAGGAAGCTAATGAAGTTAAATTTGAACATAAATTGTAATATCACGATGAGCTCAAAGACCCTACCAACAAGTAGGCTTATAGAATGTATCAGTATAACAAAATTTGCACTAATTCATTTTCTCCCATGACAAATAAACATTCAAAACATAGACTATACCTAAGATTTGGTGTACATCTCTGAACTGAATATTGATACAAGGAAATTCAACAATGGCAGAAAACTACAACTGTGAACGGATCATCCAAATTAGCATTGCAATGAACTTTGTAATTAGATAGTGCTGTTGAAAAATTTGATAATAATCTTCTAATAATTGACCTTGAATCGATATACTAACATCATGTGAGATTTTTGGCTAGGATAGGAATTGATGGAAGAATTGAGTGTCTACATGGTAGGGTTCGACCGAGCTGGATACGGCGAGAGTGATCCTAACCCAAACCGTACTGTTCGGAGTACAGTTCTAGACATAGAGGAGCTTGCTGATGCATTAGAACTCTGTCCCAAATTCTACTTAATTGGCAATTCTATAGGAGGTCATGCTGCCTGGGGTGCGATCAAGTATATTCCTCATAGGTATATGCTGCATTAATGCTTATATTGTGCATATTATGGATAATTACATAGAGGTGTTAAGTTTCGTCCAAATTAAAGCAGTACTGAGAATTATTTGAATGCCAATTACCACATTTTCAGGCACTGGATATGCATGCACTAGTACAAAATTAGACCAGAAGACAGTAGATGTGTATGCTTAACTGGTATAGTAGGTTTGCAGTCTTAATCAAAACCAACTAGACTCTTGATAATTCTATCAAGAAACAGTACTAGGTGGTGTATAAGCTTAACTAACACGTTAACGCCAACTAGGTGTTCATGGCTTAACTAACATTAACTAGGCTTTTGCTTTTTCTTTCTCTTTTGACTATTTTTATTGTATACAAATCTCGTGAAGACTACACGCGGTTGTTTTGATGGCGCCTGTGGTTAACCATAGATGGCCGAGATTCCCCAGAAAACTAGCCCGCGATGTTTACAGGCAGCAAGAGCTTGGAGATCAATGGTCGTTGCGGGTCGCATATTATACACCCAGTATCCTCCATTGGTGGTTGGAGCAGAGATGGTTACCTACTTCCACCGTCATTAGGGGCACCACACCTCGGCCAAACAAGTTCGACGCAGAACTCACTAAAAGCAACTTAGCCGATGGCAGCTTTGAAAAGGTTAATTCCGAGCAAAATTATTTTGCTTTGATCTATAATGTTAAACGTCTTACTCCCTTGCTTAATTGCTTTCTAATTTTGCTAGGCTAAAATTGTTACCAATGATGGGATTCCATTGTCTACTTTACAAACGGTCATGCAAAAACATGTATTTTTTTTGTACCACGCTAAAGGCTACAAGCCTACAACGAATTATTATAAATAACTGGAAAAAAAGAGTTCAGGGGTTTATTAGAGAGTCGAGGAAAAAAAATACATCATACAAGGAAGAACAGATTTAAATAAATTAAATATATGCACAACATCCGGTTTTGGTACAAAACAATCCACATTGCCATCATAGTACAATGATTAGAGCTGAAAATGGATAGTCTTATTACACATTTTCAAGTAGTTTTGTTGGCCAACTCAAGAAATGGAAATAACTTAATAATTAATGATCAATCATATAACTCGCGCACTAAATCATTTGTTGAATTTGAATAGTAGAGACTATTCTTTGGATTGCACAAGCTGATTGTAAGAATGAAAGATTTATAAATAAAATGTATTTGTTATAGTGCTACCGTTGAAACTGCTGTGACAACTACTTACAGACAATGTTATACATGAAATATAGGATCAAATTGATAGTGGGTCTTGTAATTTTTTGAGATAAAAATGGGGCCTGGACCTTGTTATTTTCCTCGAAAAAGTTATAACGTTCAAATTGAAGAAGGATCCGAGTTGTATCCATTTTCTCTCTGGTCACCTGGGTTCAATTAATTGGTCTTTGCAGAGAATTCATAGGGCATCACAGCAGGGCAAGTATGAGTCGCTCTACCAGGAACTGAAGGTTATGTTTGGGAAATGGGAGTTCGACCCGATGGACTTGACCGAGCCATCTTTCCCTGTCCATGTCTTTCAAGGAACTGAAGATGGTCTCGTGCCGGTAACATTGCAAAGATACATTGCCAGTAAGCTCAGTTGGATCAACTACCATGAACTGCCCGGAACTGGCCATGACTTGAAATCTGTGAAGGGGTTTGGAGATGAGGTCCTCAAGACCGTGCTAGGAGAACCTTCAAATTAAGTTAAAAGCTTTCAAGGAAATTACCTGAAATTTTATATTTGGAAATTTGGATAAGATCTCAGATATGTTATTGATAAGTTTAGGTAGAATTGTTGTACACATATCCATGTTGTGAAATTATGCTAGCTAAATAAGCACTCTCTCTCTCATGTTGGCAGTTGTTCCTAATGTCATAACTCAAACTTAGATGCTAATTATATCTTTCTTATATATATTTACATAATTACATCCGTGAGTGCCAGAAAACGAAAATGTCTGATCTTAAAGCAGCGGTGAGGAATCTTTTAAAGATGGCACCAGGCTTATCCCAAACCAGATCTTCTACCGCGCATTACAAATATTGTGCGTGCTGCGCGGTAAATCTCAATCTTTGATTTGCATCAAGATTCGTGAAAGCTAAATTTTGTAATATCAGACCTCTGAATCAAATCTGAGCCGTCCGTAGCCTACAGAGCAAGAAATTATGGACGTTAGTGCTGCGCGGCAGAGAATCTCTTCCGGCTTATTCGTTTGAACATCGAGCAAAATTGCTTGCTCGTTTCTTTTTATTATAGTTGTTGTTACTTGTTTTCTGAAAATAATCAAGCCCGAACATATATTTTGTGAAACTAGGCTCCATAAAGCCCAAGAACTTATTTTCAGTTGGCACTAAAGATCTTAAAATGTGCTGTTCTTGACAATTTTGACGCAATAAATCATCATATTGAGTTTCACTAGCTTTGGAAAAGGCATTTTCTTAATCCATTCAAGCAAAGAGAGGAGTTGCAATGATCGGGATAGAATCATAGAAATAAAGATATTTCAAAATTAACTTGACACAAGCTAACATACCAGGTATGCATTTTTTTTCTTTTATCAACTGCACAAACAAAACTAGTACCGCCAGTCCAACCACTAGGAGATTTAACTTACAATATTTTTTAAATTTGTCAAGATCGATCACACCCAACTAGAGTATTGCAAATCATTCCGTCTTTCTCTCTCATTTCTATCAACTGAACTATTCACAAAAAGAACAAACCAATGAAGAACACATCAGACATCTATTTCTGCATTGCACTGATGCTCCCTATGGCAGCTTCTCCTACTCCCCCAAAACTTTCCTGAACAGCTAGTCCTCTCTAGTTCTTGTTCATTCATCCTCTCCATTTCAACCAAACCACTAAGTGAAGGTCTAGATGACTGGACCTCACTATTAATTTCCCCTGCATCACCACACGAGCATGGGCTATCTCCACAGCTGCACGTAGATAGAGAAGCAGAGGGAAATGGACTGCATGTCAGTGGACATACGACTTCTGATGAAACAGCCGCAATTCGATTTCTTCGAATTTCAGATTTGGAGACGATTGTGGGTTCATCTTCAGCAAGTGGGTTCAGAATGCAAGCATTGCAGAGGCTCCGGGCATGACTTGATTTGGTTTCTGTTTTAGCTGAGGCAACTGGGAGTTTGAGGAAAGAGACAATGCCAGTGCGACAAAGAGGGCATGGTATCGACCCAGGAG
>CAXKVX010003964.1:0-53235 GCA_964058865.1 Eleocharis quinqueflora
AAGCTATATCAACGGGTTTGAACTGACAAAACCCCAACAAAAGAAGGTATACATCTTGACTATGCAAAAGGATTTTCATAGCCCAAGAAAGAAAGTGTTTTGTGTGCCTACCGAAGAGTTCGAGCACGATCTGGAAGAAGCACACATGTGCTTCACCAAAGCTTCAAAAACTTTTACAGACCGAGCAAGAAGAAAAGTATCCTCAACTAGTTGAATTGATTCTAGCCACTTACCGAGATGTTATAGGAGAGTTGCCGAATGAACTCCCACCAAATTGACTTGGTACCGGGATCGATCCTCCTGAACAAAGTTCACTATCGAATGTCCCCATATCAACATGAAGAGCTCCGAAGGCAAGTACAAGAGCTCCCCAACAAAGGTTTTTTGTGCGAGAGCATAAGCCCATGTGTTGTTCCAGTATTGTTTGTGTCGAAGAAGGATGAACCTTTTCAAATATATGTCGATAGCCGAGCTATTAACCGAATCACCATCAAATATCTATTCTCGACTTCGAGGCTTGAAGACATGTTAGATCAGCTAAGTGGTGCAACAATCTTATCGAAACTCGATTTGAGGAGCATATATCATCAGATTCGCATCAAGCCGAGTGACGAATGGAAAACCGCCTTCGAGACGAAGGATGGACTTTTCGAATTGATTGTTATGCCCTTTAGATTGTCAAATGCACCGAGCACTTTCATGAGAGTGATGAATTAGGTACTTCGATGATATTCTCATATACAGTCGAACCAAAATCGATCATCTCCACCACCAGCGAGAAGTGTTCGAAACTCTCCGAGCAAACCAGCTATTTGCTAACCCGAAGAAGTGTTCGTGGATGGTCCCGACCCATGTGTTCCTAGGTTTTATCATCTTAAGTCAAGACCTGATGAGAACAAAGTTCAGGCAATCCGAAGCTTGCCATGCCCGACCACAATTGGCGAAGTTTGTTATTTTCCAGGCCTCATTGGTTTCTACCGAAGATTCATCAAGGGCTACAGTTCAATCACTGCACCGATCACTGAATTGCTCAAAGTCGAGAGCTTTTCTTGGACCAAGGAGGCTCAGAAAGCATACTCACAAGTCACAAATGCCCCAGTGTTGTCTTTATTGAATTTTGACAAGGTGTTAGAGGTCATATTTGACGCCTCATTTGTTGGAGTTAGAGTTGTTTTATCTCAGGAGAACAAATCGGTGGCTTGTTTCAGCGAAAAGCTAGGTGGACCGCGTACAAACTACTCGGTTACGATGTTGTGCTCTATGCCATTGTTCAATCTCTTTAATATTGGCGATATTATCTCCTCCCGAAAGAGTTCTTGCTCTTTACCGACCATCAAGCCTTGAAGTTTTTGCAAAATAAGAACAAACTAAGCACCCGACATGCTAAATGATTCATAATGCTGCAAGAATACACATTCACCATTGTTCATAAGTATGGAGCAAGCAACAAGGCAACATATGCCTTAAGCCTCCGGGTTAACTTGATGTCGGCAATGAAGAATGTGGTTCTCGGATTCGAGGAACTTCCCTGAGAGTTACGATATGATGCTGAATTTGGACTCATAATCGAAGGCGTGGAGTCGAAAACTCGACACGACTATCTTCTCCAAGATGGTTACTTTTTCTTGGGAAACTTATTGTACATCCCAAACACATCCCTTCGATTCTCAATCGTTCAGGAGATTCACAAACAAGGTCATTTTATGTCGAGAAGACACTTCATCTGATTCGAGAAAGATTATTTTGGCCGAACATGTTGAAATATATCAAGTTGTTCGTGAAGAGATGCCAAGTTGGCAATAGAGAAAGAGAACACGCAATGTAACATGATTCGGCCTACAATCAAACTAGCACTACATTCACGAGACCTCCGGATCAAAAATACCTTCCGAGATTGATTCCACTATATCGCATGTATTTTTATAGTTGCAGGACCTATCTTAGGTTTCAAACAACTAAAGAACCTATCTTAGGCTCCAAATCCTTTGCAAGGGGCTACACCGCTCTATAAAGTCATAATCGTCTGATTGACAACACAATCAAAGACAAAGATGAACTACTTGACAACACAATGTAGTTCACCAAACTAAAACAATCAACAAGGTATTCTCTCGGATTGACAAATAGAGAATTAGTTATCCTAACACACTCGCATGGAGTGGATGCTGAAGGAGAAGGCTATTGTGCTCTTTCTGGTGCTTAATTGAGTGCTTGAAAACTTAGGGAGGGCTTTCTTAATGCTTTATGTTTGTATCCTCTAAGTATATATAGATTGAGCACATCTTGGAGTCTTGAAATCTTGAATAGGAAGGCTTGCGTTACAGAACCCGTTGTAATGGGTTGGCACTTCTCCTTTTTTCCCCTTCACTGCATCTCTGGCTGATTTCCGGCCCTCCTTGACACGAACTCGTTGTGACGGGTTGGTAATATGTTGTGACAGGTTGGGCATGTGCTACAGTAATGTAAGGCTTTGCCAAGGTCCTCTTCTACACTATCTCTGGTTATTCTCCTCTTCAACCCGTTGTGATGGGTTGGTAACACGTTATGACAGGTTCCCTTGCGTAAGGCTCTGCGTAGGTCTGTTTTGCTGGCTCTTGATGTCTATTTGATCGTCTTGACTTGTACATGCATAATTAAGCCTTTGCAACATCAATTTGTACATGTATAAACCTACAACTCACCAAAACTCAATTGTGCAAAGTTAGTACTGATTTGTTTTGTAAATTGTCAAACCAATGAAGAGTTTAATCTAACAAACTCCCCCTTTTGACAATTTATAAAATCCTATGTATGTACAAATTAAATTTCATGCACAACATAACATTTCACTCCCTTTTGCAAAGATTGACAAAAGGCTCAATTAAAATTGCTTTCTTCCTCTAAATATTTGCATGTATTTCAATTTCATGTTAACATAAACAAGCTCCCCTCAATATTTTTATGAAACAAATTTTACAAATTAAAGCACAAATATTGAGTTATAAAATCTTGCAATTCATAATATGATAATCAAGGCACATAAAATGAGAAGCATAAACAAGAGAATATAATATACAAGTAAACAACTCAAATAACTAAAGTAATTACATACAAATATAACACTAGCACACCAATAAAAACATGTCTCTATGGAGCATAGCAAATTAAAAGTTCAAATTTAAATATCTAGTAAAATAGTTGCGCTCTCTCTCTCACATCCTAAATATTGTCACCCTCATGTAATGGACCCCAAACCCATATCTTTAAATCCAAGCTGCACGATATTATTCTTGAAAAGCATCGATCTCATTCAATCGTGCATCGACCACTCTATAGTACTCCATCTTGTGCAAAGTGAGCTCATGCAATTATTGAGAAAGGTGATGCACATTCTCAATTGTTACTCTTGTAGGTCTAGGAGGTCTTGCAAAGACTTGTTGTTGAGGTTGTGGTACCGGTTTAGGTGCAACTTGGTCTCTTGTTTCGGCATTGATTTCGATCTTGGAGGAGAAGGTGCTATGAAAGTTAGAAAATTAAGCCAAATAGGTACAAAATCCGATTGTGGGAGGAATTGATCCAATAATTAACGGTTCTTTCTTGGGAATTAGGGTCTTGAACCGGTTGTGAAGAAGAAGGGTTTTATCTCGATTGAGGTGTAGGACTTGTAGCCGGGTTAGAACTAGTATCGGTAAAGGTTGGAGAGGGTATGCTCTCTCTTTGAGCCATAGTCCTTTGGTTTCTCTTATTTTTCATTTGTTTATCTAGTTTCTTTCTCTTCTTACTGCTTACAAATGATAGTTTTGGTGGTGCCATGAGAGAGTGTGCACTAGAAGAAAATTTACTAGAAACATGGTGATCTTGATCGATTCTTGGACGAGAATAAGTTGATCTTTAGAGAATTTGCTTGAGCTCTTGCCGAATTTTTTTTAATTAACCAAAATAAATAAATAAAATACCAAAATGGCAAAATCAGGACAGAAATTACGTTTTTAACCATTCCGGCAGCACAAAGAACAGCATAAATCCGGTATCAGAGGATCCTGCATAACCCCGGGATCTGCGCTGCCCTCTTAACTTAGGTATCACGGGTGACCACATAACTCCAGAATCCCTGATTCCGGAGTTATGGTGAGCTATGTGATACCGGAGTTCTGTGTATTTAATCACCCAGCCCCTCCTTCTTCCTCTGCCGAATCCTTTGCTGATTTTTAGAAGATTTTGAGAAAATTTGAGAAAAAATTTGAGAGAGTTTTAAGTTTGGTTAGATCTATTATTTTTCGAAGTTAGGGAGATTTCTCTGCTGTGTAACAGGTAAATTCTTTTTTTTTATTTTCAGAAATTAAAAAAATTCATACAAAATTTGTGTTGTTTTTTGGTAAAAATTGTTAGATAATTGTTAACTTAGTTAAAAATTAGATAAAACTTACATAAATTGTTAGATATTTGTTAGATAATTGTTAACTTAGCTAAATTTTAGATAATTGTTAGATAAATGGTTTTTGTAGGAATTTGTTAGCTAAATTGTTAGATAAATGATTTTTGTAGGAATTTGTTAGATAATTATGAGATAAATTTATCATATTAAAGCTTATATTATTGTTAACTTAGTTAATTAATTAATTTTATTATGAAATTATGTAGATTATTGTTAAAAAGATTATTTTAGAAATTTTTATTTTGTTAAAAAAGATTAGTGTAGATAAATTTGGTATATTAAATACACGGTTTTTGTTATTATTGTTACTATTGTTGGGTTAATTGTTAAATCTGTAAAATTAGTGTTATCTTTTGTATAAATTTGTTAGATTATAGTTACTATTGCTAGGTTAATTGATAAATTAGTTAGTTTAGATAAATTTGTTATATTAATATTAGATTATTGTTAAATTAGTTAATTTATTTAGAAATTTAGAAATTTTGTAGAAATTAGTGTTATTTTTGGCACAAATTTGTTAGATTATTGTTACTATTGTTAGGTTAATTGATAAATTAGTTAGTTTAGATAAATTTGTTATATTAATATTAGATTATTGTTAAATTAGTTAATTTATTTAGAAATTTACAAATTTTGTAGAAATTAGTGTTATTTTTTTGTATAAATTTGTAATATATGGATAAATTAGTTAGTATTTATAGATAATCAATTAGTTATTTTAGATAAATATGTAACTTGTAAAAAATTGTTAAACTATGTTGTTTTTTATATTTAAATGTAGTTCTGTTGAAATGACGAGACCTCGAAGAAGTAGTGTTTCTCGACCCAGCACTTCTCAATCTAGCACCTTTGAGGGTGGTGCTTCTCTCCCTCCAGATTGTCAGCCTCCCTCCAGATTGTCATGACAATATCGTACCATATCACGAGAGTTGTGGTCCGGCATTGAAGAGATTGGGATTGTATCATATTTCTCAATTGGGTCATAAAAGAAGAGACAAGGGATTGATTACAGGATTGGTAGAGCGATGGAGGCCCGAGACACACACATTTCACATGCCTATCGGTGAAATGATCGTAACTCTACAGGATGTTAGTTGTTTATGGAGGCTACCAATAACAGGAGCGGTTGTTACCAGAATTTGTGATAACAACTGGAGGTATATGGTACAGCAGTATTTGGGTAGAGAGGCCGGGGATGATGCGTGGAGGTGTCGCGCTTCAAAGAGATCTGGACAGCAACAACGACTGGTTTCGAATTACAGTCTTAGTTTGAAGTGGTTGCGGCGCGAGTTCGTTAATATGCCGAAAAATCCCACATAAGACCAGGTAGATTTTCATACTCGGGCTTACATTTTAGATTTATTTGGTTCTGTCATGTTTCCAGACTCCAATGGAGACAGTGTACCGGCCATGTATCTCCAGTTTTTGGAGAATCTGAGTAGTCCATCTGTGTTGTACAATTGGGGGGTGTCGTTTTGGCTTATTTATATCACGCATTATCTATTGTTGCTCGGAAGCAACCTCGTTCTATTTGGGGTCCTCTCGAGTTATTGCAATTGTGGTCTTGGACCCATCTTAATGTGTGTCGGCCAAAGGAGGATAGAAATCATACCTTCACTGCTTGGGGTTTACCCGATCGAGAGTCCTATCATGCTTACGGGAGGACATGGACGAGTTTTAAGTTGTGGAAATACAACCCTCACAATGTTGGAGCAAAGCATCCCCGAGATGTTTTGAATGCTATGAAATAGGGTGAAGTTGAGTGGACACCCAAGACTACATTCCTCCCTCTTGCGCCGTCATGTGTACTACATGATCAGGGAGTTTGGTTGGCTAGAGTCCCTCTCGTTCATTTCTAGATAGTCTCACATCACTACCCGGATAGGGTCAAGAGACAGTACCGTTTTCTTCAGACCGTTCCTCCCCCTTCTCCATTATCTTGGGATGTTCACCGACAGTTAGACGAGGTAGATCATATTGATGGACACTATGGTCTTCACTGGGGGGAGCGTCATGCTGATTATGTAGGGCAGTGGAGTGCAGATAGACTACCGTTGTGTATCGTTCCAACAGATGGTCAGCCACACGACGGTGAGTGGTGGTTTCATCAGTATATGCCCTGGTATGAGAGATTTGGGATGAGGTCGATTTATTTAGAGCGTGATTTCACCCATGATCTGACCCAGCCACTGGCTCCTCCGTCTGAGCCACCTAGCAGCCTTACATATGTTTCTCATTCTGAGTGCGCCACACGACAGGTTAGTGATGTTACTTAACTACTCAAATAGTTACTCAATTTATGTTGCTTGTTATGTTACTTATGGAAGTTTGTCCTGCAGGGCAAGAAGGCCTTTAGGGATGCAATCATGGCAATTCCAATGGCCCTGACAAGGGAGTTGAAGCGCTTCGGAAAGAGAACATTACTATCATATCGAGGAAGCCTGCATGATGTCGGTCAGGGGCATAAGCTGGAAAAACTGCTAAGGGATGTCGGGTTGCTTGAAAGAATCGAGGATATCACCACCTCAGACGAGCATGAGGTTCCAGGCTTTCGTGAGCAGGAGGCGACGTGGGCGTCAACGTATGAGGGTGATTATGATGAGATTGTTTCCAGCATGGTCGGGACATATTTAGGACCGCACGGTGATCCCACGGCATCTACTAGTCAGCATCCGGGCGGAGATCAGTCCCAGGTATGTGAATCATACCTCTTTAATGTTTAGTGATTATGCAGTAATTTCTAATATTTTTTTTCTAATGTTAAACATGCATATTCTACCCAGGGATACTATTCAGGATTAAATAGTCCGTATCAGGGAAGAGCTGATGTACATGGTTATGATTTTGACATATTCAGTAGTCAGTACCCGGGAGGAGATGGTGCACAGGGTTACGACTTCCAGACTAGTCAGTTCTAGACAGGCCCGGAGATCCCTCCTACACAGGTTTGACCTCTTACTTTTTATTAAAAAACGCGCTAATTTAGCAGTTTCTAATTTGCTTTTTTGCAGGAATACATGCAAACACAAGATGCTAAGGTGGCCGGGAGCGGCGACGATGAGGCTGATGATGGTCTGAATTGGAATACAACTATGGGACATCGAAACAAGGACCGTCAGAGGCATAGACCGATATCCAAGTTCACCCCGTACAATTATCCTTAGTTAGGGACTTGGGTTACTTTTATCCAGTTATGTTGGACTTTTAGGATGTTATGCTATGTTATGTTGGACGTTTGTTATGTTATGTTATGTTGTTATGTTATTTTGGACATTTGTAATGTTATGTTATGTTGTCAAGCGTCAAGCGTCAAGCGTCATGCGTCATGCGTCATGCATCAAGCGTCATGCATAAGCGTCAAGCATGAGCGTCATGCATAAGCGTCAAGCTTCAAGCGTCATACGTCATGCGTCATGCATAAGCATCATGCATCAAGCGTCAAGCATGAGCGTCAAGCGTCAAGCGTCAAGCGTCAAGCGTCAAGCGTCAAGCGTCAAGCGTCAAGCGTCAAGCGTCATGTCGTCATGCATAGGTGTCATGCATAAGCGCCAAGCGTCAAGCATCAACTGTCAAGCGTCATGCATAAGCGTCATGCATAAGCGTCATGCATAAGCGTCATGCATAAGCGTCATGCATAAGCGTCAAGCGTCGAGCGTCAAGCGTCGAGCGTCAAGCATCATGCATAAGCGTCAAGCGTCAAGCATAAGCGTCAAGCGTCATGCGTCATGCGTCATGCATAAGCGTAATGCATCAAGCGTCAAGCATCATGCATAAGCGTCATGCATAAGAGTCAAGTGTCAAGCGTCAAGCGTCAAGCGTCAAGCGTCATGCATAAGCGTCAAGCATCATGCATAAGCGTCAAGCGTCAAACGTCATGCATAAGCGTCAAGCGTCAAGCATCATGCATTAAGCGTCAAGCGGTGCATATGGAACACAGAACTTGATATCAGCGAGATCAGCGAGCATGGAGACTTCTAATTGATGTTGATGTTGATGGACTTGCTTGTTTTCATATATTTTTAATTTGTATAAATGATGGAACACATAACTTGTAATAATCACTTGTAAATCAAATGCAGTATGTAATTGGAGTAATTGTGGGAGACAAAGGGCACATACCTTTAAGTGAAATCAAATCGAGAGCGTCATTTCTTGGTGGCGGGCCAGTGGTTTTGACAAACAAATGAACAACTCCTCTTTTATTCACGGACATCTGAGATGCCATTTTCCAAGAACTTTCGTCAATGAGTCCCATCAAATTGAAATGCAATTTACTCCCTTCCCCATCCTCCACGCGACACAAGATTTCACCAACGCAATACTTGTGAAATTCTAAAACCCGATGTATGCTACTTTTAATCACTTCAAAAGTACTACATTGTTTACCCTGGAGTCCCAATTTTTTACCTCCAAAGTACTCCGCACCAAATTGAGTTTCAATTATTTCACCTCCATAAAAGACCAAAATCGGAAATGTCGACATTTCACTACAAATATAATTTAAATAAATTGAATGTTAGACGAGTTAATAGGTAAAGCCATACATATGAAATAACCACAAATAAGTACCACATACATCTCTACAAATATAATAGGTAAATAATGAATAGACACATATAAAATTTCCATGCTAGTGATTCGCCCGAAATAAGTTTCGAATTCTTCCTGTAATTGATGTTCGCCTTGATTGATTGGGTTGATTTGTTGAAGGATTTGATGCACTTGTTGAAGCATTGACATCTCTAGGTGGAACACTTATTGAGTGACGAGCGGGTTGCATTTGGGTAGGGTTTGGATTTGGTTGGACATCTACGGAGTGTCGATTGGGCTGGTTTCCACTATGTAAGCCCAATTGTGTTAATACCTCATGGCGATTATGAGGTTGACTCCCTTGATGGCTGGATTGAGCACTTCCTGTAATATTAAATGTAAGCAGGTGATGGTCGTCTTCAATATGAGTATTATAAACATATAAAACTATTTCAATACCTTATGGTCGTCTTCCAAGGGGTCGTCCTCTGCGCTTGCCTTTTCGTCCTTCCATTTCATCCATTACCATCGGAATACGAATGTGCCTTCTTCGACCATGACGAAGCAATTTTCTATTGGGAATGATGGTCGGTCCTATATACTCGGGCCATTAAGATTGATTAGGAAAATGGTGGAATCTTCCGGACCAAGTATTATGCAGATTCTCAGCAGTGTAATAAGGTGAAACAAATTGAGATAAGTTTAAATGTCTGACCCTTATCACCGCTAATACATGCGAACATGGTATGCCGATTAGATTTGGTTTCAAACAGGTGCAGCGCGTAAAAACTCCCTCTTCGAGTAATACGTGATACTTGAAATTTTCAAACTCACCATTCGGTAAGGTCTCGCCTTGATGCAAAACTTCAAAATCCCCTTGCTCTGACCGATAGGGGTCTACTCGATGTGGTCGTGACTTGTCACCTCTCTTAATTAGTTTCTCTGTAACACTACGAGACCATACAAAACCCTCACTTACGGTTGCACTAGATGCGATTCTCCGATCATCAAACCAACTCACGCACTTGTACCAAGTACCTTGCACGATAGCCACAATCGGCAACATACGAACAACTTTGGACACTCGATTCAAAGATTCAGATCCGTTACTTGTCATTACGCCCCAATGATATTCGTTGTCGTATCGTTGTGCCCACTTTGATGGATTCATAGACTCTTTTGGATCATTCTCTAGTCTTTTTCCAACCGTCTTTAAATACTCATATGCGCCTGGATATTGTGCTTTTATAGATTGCATGTACTCTTTAAATCGACGAGGTTTCTTCTTCGATGCAGCACGCTTAAATATTTTCTTTAGATTATCGTCTGGAAATTTTGAGTACAAGTTCTCGGCAACGTGTTGCATACAATATCGATGCACTGCTTCGTCATTTTCCTCGGACCATCCATATTGGGGATATTCAAAAACAGCCTTAATTTCCCTTGTGGCGGTTTGATAGTACACACATCTTACCAGGTCCGATAACTTCTCGACGGAATCAATTCATGAACCAACCCCAATTTTCTCGGTCTTCCTTCTCCACCAATGCAAATGCCAATGGTAGCAATTGATTCTCTGCATCATACCCGCAAGCCATCAGTAATCTTCCCTCATAACGACCGGATAAGAAACCTGCGTCGATACTTATCACCGGACGAATGTACTTTACTGCCTCAATGCACGGTAAGCCGCAGCATGGAAATAACGTACTTCAGGTTGATTGGTAGGAGTCGTCATGATAGCATACTTCATTGATGGATTCGTCGATTGGATGGCATTAAAATAACGAGGAAGCAAGGCATATGATCCCTCCCAAGTTCCAAATATTTTTGCAATTGCTAACTCCTTGCCTCGCCATAACTTGGCGTATGATGGATCGGCACCAGAAAATTTTGCTTTAACTAAATGTCTGACATTTTTAATTGTCATGGTTGTATCTTCGTTCATTTCCTTTTTAATAGCACCAGCAATTATCTTGGCCGTAAGCTGTGCATGATCTACTCGTGTAATCGATTGGATACAAGTGTGCAGGTATGGATTGATTCTTATTGTCAAAAAATTATTACCTTTAGGACATACAGCGTACAACCTCCAAAAACATCTATGATCTTTGCAAACCATAATTAGCCTCGTCGCGCTACTCCTTTCTGTTTTAATCTCTATATTCCCTTTGATGTGATACTCACTAATGGTCCATTGTAACTGATCTTTTGAATTAAATACACGATTTTCTGCCAAGGGATCGTCTGACGAGTTTTGTACTTTAGTGTAAATTTCATTGAAACCAAAGATATCACTAAGCTCTTGTACTGGGTGATATTTTTCTGATCTTCCTTGTACAATTATTCGATGATTCGGATGATCGTTTGGATTATAATCCAAATCGTCTTTGTCAGAGGTGTATCCATAATCTTCTCATGTTTCCCATTCTCCCGCTTCGGGTAATATATTCTCATCGTCATCGCCTTCGTTTTCTTCCGGAATATTAGATATGGGTTCATTAAGATCTATAATTGGTGAATGTCTTGCGAGAGAGATATGAAGAGTATGGACAGGGCTATAAGGTAATGTCTCCTGGCTAAATCTCGGAGGCTCTTCATCCGTGTTAACAACATTTTCACTTGTGCGAGCTAAGTTATCAGGATTCTCATTTGTCCGATTTGGCACCAGATCAACATATAATTCAACAAATCTCCAATTCATTTCTGATTGTTCCATTTGCAATATCATTCGCCACTCTACCTCATCGCGAATGGGAATTAAACAAAAATGATAAGAAGGTGGGATCGCAGTGTTATATCGAGCGACAACATTGAGCGAATATTGACTCTCAAATATCCCCAACCATTTGTATATTGTATTTTTCACATCTTCATACCGGATGTCTTCATTTCTCGGAAAAGTAAATTTTGAATCACAATTATATTCCATACCATACGGGCCATTTCGAGTCTCACCATCCATATATACGGAAATTGGAATCATCTTTCTTCACTCCAACTGTATAAATATCGCAATTAATAATATACTAATACTTCAGAAATAAAATAATTCTAAATTAATTTATAATAAATTAATTTACACTAACTCAAATTTTCACTTTATAAATTAATACAATTTAATTTATAATAAAATAATACCTTAAATGACTTAGCAACTCTAAATCTTTTAGAATTTGCAAAATCTTCACTTCACTTCTCTATCTAAATTCCTAAAAAAATTATCTAACTCTTAGAATTATTATAATTACTAAATAATAATATACTAATAGTTCAAAAATTACGAAATTCATACATAAATCAACTACAATTATAATAATTATAAATTAATTACACTGATTCAAATTTTAACTTTAAAAATTATTACCATGTAATTAAAAATAAAATAATACCTTAATCTTTAAAATGTGCAAAATCTTCACTTCACTTCTCTTTCTAAATTTCTCTAACTCTTTAATTATTATAATTACTAAATTAATATTATACTAATAGTTCAAAAAATACGAAATATGTACATAAATCAACTACAATTATAATAATTATAAATTAATTTACAATTATAATAATACCTGTAATCAACTAAATTTGAAGAATGAAAGTAAATTATACCAATTCAACTACAATTATAATAATTATAAATTAATTTACAATTATAATAATAACAGAAATCAACTAAGTTTGAAGAATTATAACAATTATAACAATTATAGCAATTCACTTTGAAGAATGTAAGTAAATTTGAAGAATGAAAGTAAATTATAACAATTCAACTAAAATTATAATTTATAATTCTTATAAATTACAAAACAATTGTAATAATACCTGAAATCAACTATCAATTATAACAATTATAATAATTATAAATTAAATCAACTAAATTTGAAGAATTTAAGCAAAAATAAAATAATACCTCAAATTACTTCTTTATCTTCAATTATGTTTGAACAATTATCTTCAATTATCAATATCTCTCTCTCCTTCGGGTGCATAAATAATGAATAACACCGGGTGCACTGTGCTCTCCATAACCCCGGGATCACAACACCCTTCATAACTCCGGCAACTGTGATTCCGGAGTTAAGGAGTGCATAGTGAATCCGGAATTACGTAGGGTGTTGTGATCCCGGTAAGGCTAAATTCGTTAATTCCGTTCTAATTTGCCATTTTGGTATTTTATTTATTTATTTTGGTTAATTCAAAAAATTTCGGAGCTCTTGAGAAATTGGGATAATTTTGAGAGATTTAGAGGCTAGGCAATTAACTCTCTTGTCCAGGTAAGGGAATTACCAAAATCACTTCTTCTTGCTCTGCCAAAGCCTCTTGAGTTAAAACCTGGACCTGCATATCGTGGAGGTATGCCACGTCATGAGCCATTATTAGCAATAATTTAAGAGAATTACCTTCCTTAAGAATTGACACCAAAAATTGGCTGAGCTAATTTTTTTAGATCCTATAGACAGTGAGCTATTATTAAAAATTATTTTATTTTTACATAGCGAAATTGTCCATAGGACCACACCTCTTATTAATTCATTTAGCTTCCTTTCTTTCAAAGGAATGGAATAATCAATACACCATAGTTCTTCTATTGAAATTCCTAAAAAATAAAAGTTATTATGCTTAGCAATCCATTGCCAAATGGCATTTATATACCTGCATGACACAAATAAGTGATCTATTGTCTCATCTTCTCCACAGAATACACAATATTCAACATTTACTTCTATACCTCTTTTAATTAAATTATCCTTGGTTAATACCATTTTCTTCTTAACTAACCATAATTTTTTTTTAATCTTTAATGGTATCCTTGTCTCCCAAATAGTCTCAAAATTATTGTTTTGTAACCCTCTAAAATTTAACCAATGATAAAATAAATTAACTGTAAAGGTATCAGTAGTGGACCATCTCCATGCAATAGTATCTGAACTATCATTTAGTTGAATATTATTTAAGATTTTTTCTAATTCAATCAATTTTCTATAGTATATACTAACTATTTGTCTACAAAATCTAAGTGTTCTATTATTTGTATAACATACATGATATACCAAAATGTTTTTATCTATTGCTATTGAATATAAATGAGGGAAGTAAATAGCTAATGCATTTCCATTGTACCATCTATCGGTTCAGAATAAAGTATTTTTATCATTTTCAATACTTTTATTGATACTAATGTTAAATGGATCTATATCTGCAATTACTCCAGCCCATAAATGTGAGATTTTTTTTGTTTCCTTTGTATATATTTATAGAAAATTATGTCTTTTCATGTTCCTAAACTAGAGGATCATGTAGTCTAAAATATCATTTAGCTAATAAACTTCTATTCATATGTTCAACATCAGTAATACTTAAACCTCCATTTTTCTTATCTCGACAAACTGGTGCTTAATTTCTAACATCTAATTAAGTTTCTACGAAAAGATATGCGAGTGTTGTAATGTTTAACCAAGAGAACTGTTCTTAGTCTAGTGACAAAAAAGTAACGAGCTTCAAGTGGAGATTCCGAGTTCGAAATCCAGTGAGAGCCAAAAGCCACTGAAATACTCTAGATCACTTTGAATAGTATTTGATGGCAAAAATCACTAATCTATTTCTAAAAAAAAAGTAATGTTAAACCAAATCTTTGTCCGGTGTTTATAAAATTGCAATCATTGGTGTTCATCAGAGATATGTCAAACAGTGAAAGATCATGAAATAAAAAAAACAGTGAAATATCACATCAAATACAAATGAGAGCATATTTTTGTGAATTCTGATGTCTTATATAATATAACAATTTTCTGCATATTAATGTCAAAACATTTTTGTCGAGACTAATGTTAATTCGTTGGTGTGGCAAGTTCTAATTAATAAACATAATTACATATATGAAGACACTCATTCTATTTACAAGAAATTTGCTAATTCTGATGTGACATTTTATAAAAACTTTTAGTTTAACAAAATTATAGATGAGTGGTTTTCATCCCTATAAGATCTCTGCATGTCACTTTTGTAAGTATTGTGTGTCGCGTGGCAGCATCCAACGGCTTGTGTTTTGTACGCTAAACGAAACAATCGGCCACGATGTGATGCAAGAGGGTGAGCTTTTGGTACAATAAATTTCAATGAAAAAAAAATCGAACAACCCACTTTTCCTACGCAGAACAGGTGTCGCACGATATCTGATCTCAACTCCTCTTGATGAATGTGTGGATTTTAAAATACAATAAAGACATTTGAATTCTCCTAGTTAAAATTTCATCTCTCATTTAAAATAGTATAAAGATGAGTGTGTGTCAGCGTATCGGCTTCAAAGACACGCCGACTCTTCAATCTTGATCGTTTATTTCTTTTACTGTCTTGATCTGAGTCGTTTATTTGTTTGGTTGGATAATATGTAACAACTTTTCTTGCAATTTTCGTGTAGAAGTTTGAAATTTGCTAAATTCGTGTGTCGCACTCGTCACATGGATTAAATAGATAATTATTTGGCATATTGTTATATTTGTAGTAATTGTCACTTTACTGTTATATTTAATATTTTATCAATTATGCTCATTTTTATTAATTGTATGAATATCAAATGTCACTTATTAAATGTATGAACATCAAGATGTATATATTTTAGGAGCATGGCTAAAATAATATGCATAGTACACCACATAACGTACTATGCATATAGATATAGGTCAATAAATTTAGATTTAAGTTGCTCAATAAATTCTTCATATGAAAATATTGTAGGAAAACAAATTTCGTGATTTTTAGAGCTTTCTTACTATTTTTTAAATATTTTTTAAAAACAGTCCAGATTTAATACTACAAAAGTGTCATTTCTGGGCTGTTTTTAAAAAATATTTAAAAAATAGCAAGAAAGCTCTAAAAATCACGAAATTTTATTTCCTACAAGATTTTGATATGAAGAATTTTTTTGAGCAACTTAAATATCAATTTAATGACCAAATTAAATACAAATGACCCCATAGTACGTTATGTGGTGTACTATGCATATTATTTTAGCCATGCTCATATATATATATATATATATATATATATATCTTATGTCATATACTTTATAAAGCACCAGTAATTATATACTTTAGACTCGTAGCTTGAGATACAAAGTGGAAACGGCCGATCAAGATCATTGAAAATGTTCTTCTTACTAACATCTATTTGGAGACCAAATTTTACATTTTTTGAATTTTTTTACTATTTTATCGAATAGGTGGAAGATTCATTAATAATTTTTTTTTACGATTTACATACTTTCAATTTAATCAACTTTGCACCCATTCGATAAAATAGTAAAAAAAATTCAAAAAATGTAAAAGTTGATCATCAAATTGATGTTAGTATGAAGAATATTATCAACGGTATTGATCGGCCGTTTGTATTTTGTATCTCGAGATACGAGCCTAAAATATATGACTTCTGATGCTTTATAAAGTATTTTAGTCTAACTCTCTCTCTCAATATATATATAGAGAGAGAGTTAGGCTTATGTGGGTTTGGATTGCTCGTTTGGACTTTAAAATTCGAAATATAGATGCGAAGCACAAAAAAATTTGTACTTCGTGAAACACCATAACCCAACTCTATATATATATATATATATATATAATCTACATCCTGACCTGTTTCCTTAAAACCTACACGAAAAGAAAATGCCAACAAATGGTTGATCTATTCGTAATGTCTTTATAATTGGTTGAGAAAGGATTTTTATAAAAAAAAAACATTTCTTTTTTATTCTAGTAATTTGATTTTGTAACCAGCATGTAACTTATACGCTTTATATTTCTTTGTGAAGCCAGATGTTTACATATATGTTTACTTGTTCTTATAAAATTACTCACTAATTAATTAATCAATTATAAGATAAGAAAGGCTCTATTAATTGCACCGAGGTATCAGAAGTCGGTTGGGGAAGTGCATACGAAACTAATAGAAAAAAGAAATGAATAAGACATTTGACGAATTCACAAATTCACAATTGATCTAGAGAATTAATAATAAATAAAACGAGGGATGATAATTTAAACGTGGAGAATTCAAACGATTGATCTGGAGAATATATAATAAAACTAGACAAAATTTTAGTTTGGCTCAATTTAATTAGAACTGATATTATATACATAAAATTTATAAATTTTTATATTATTTTATATACATAAAATTTTATGAATTATTTAATGAAAAATATATGAGTTATATACATGCGAGTTATATGAACTATATACGCGTGATATGAAAATATACACATAATATGATTTATAATATATAATGTGAAATATTAATATGATTTATATAAATATTTTATAATATTAAATTTAATATGAAATTGAAAAATACATCAATATGAAATATTTTATATGTAGATAATACTAAAATATAGAGCATGGCTAAAATAATATGCATAGTACACCACATAACGTACTATGCATATAGATATAAGTCAATAAATTGAGATTTAAGTTGCTCAATAAATTCTTCATATGAAAATATTGTAGGAAAACAAATTTCGTGATTTTTAGAGCTTTCTTACTATTTTTTAAATATTCTTTAAAAACAGTCCAGATTTAATACTACAAAAGTGTCATTTCTGAGCTGTTTTTAAAAAATATTTAAAAAATAGCAAGAAAGCTCTAAAAATCACGAAATTTTATTTCCTACAAGATTTTGATATGAAGAATTTTTTGAGCAACTTAAATATCAATTTAATGATCAAATTAAATACAAATGACCCCATAGTACGTTATGTGGTGTACTATGCATATTATTTTAGCCATGCTCTATATATATATATATATATCCAATTGTCCATTAATGAAGAAGAATAGAAAGAATAAATATCTTATGCCACATTTCTTTAACTTGAAGAGATAAACTTGGAATAGTCAAACCCACATAAGAAAGCACTTTGATGGAGAACTAATATGTTGCTTTCATGAGATAAGACAGCGGATTTAGTGTGATAATGATGGGTTTCTTTGTTAGATTTGATTTGGTATCAACAGGTATGACTTCACAGTAAAAGCAATTTTTTTTTGTTTTTGACTTTTTGTCTTGTCGAGCCTAAATAATTTACAACCAATTGTTTATCACTCAAGATTTAAACAATTTCATGCAAAATATTATACTTTGAAAAAAAAAAGTTTAGGATTTCTATTAAAAATGGATAAATTGGTAAACTTTACAAACGCCGCAAATATTATTAAATTTCATATCAATAGTTGAAGTAAAATTTAGTATACATATCACATACATTGAAAACTAATAATATTTTGATGCACGAGGTGTTTGGCAGTTAATATTAACAATCTTTAATATAATTTGGTATCGAAGGTATGAGATTTTGAGGCAGTGAAAGTGCTGCAAACGAATCGAACTCGAACGAACTAGCTTGTGTTTGAGTTTAATTTGAAATCAGTTTCGAACTAGTTTGATTTGAAATAGAACAACATTCGAACGAACTGTGTGAAGTTTGAGTTTGATTTGATACTGATTCGAATCGAATTCGAACGAATTACGAACTACATATTTTTCTTGTTGTCGACCGTAAAGTAGTAAAAAAGATGAAGAAGAGAAGTATTATAGAGGAGGTTAAGAGGAAGATTTTGGCAATAAAGAGAGTGGGTGCGAATGAACTAAAGATTATCTGAATGAAGATATGAATGCTGACATTAAAGATGAATAGATTCACTATCTCTGATGGAAATGAAAGAAAGTAGATAATATATTTGAGAAAAGGAGAGAAAAATAACAACATGATTCGAACTATATAGTTCGTGAACAATGTTAGAATGAACTGTGTCAAGTTTGAGTTTGATTGACAATAATACGAACGAACTTGGAGCACAAACTATGTATATATCAATAGTCTCAATATCATCTCACGTTTAAGATCTTTTCAAGATTCGAACTATTTTAGTTCACGAACAATTTCGAACGAACCGGCTCTAGTTTGAGTTTGATTCGAAACCATTTCGAACTAGTTTGATTTGATTTGAAATTAATTTCGAACTGAAATCGAACAAACTAATTTTGAACTTTTCTCAAATCGAATTCGAACGAATTACGAACTACGAACTTTTCTTGCAGCCCTAAGTGAAACCTTCCTCTTATAGATAAAATAAGGGAAAAACTTTGGATATTTCATAAATGACTAGATACTACAGATCACTCCGAACGGTTGTGATGCGTTAAAATTTGTGTTATACATCAAGATCAAACGGTCCGTATTAATAGAGACCACCTAGAATATATATTTATCGAATAATCAAGTTTATTCAATACATTCCATGAATATTTATTCATTTCAGTTTTTGACGTGAAATAAATAAATAAATATACAAATATAAATACGATATTAAATTATGTTGAAGCATTGGTGTTCGCTAATGCCTAATAGTAACGGAGATAAAAGTTACTATAAACTTAAATTTCTGATTTGATTTTGCTCCATTTAATAAAAAATATCAATTCATTCCACCTTAGACCAATTCAATTGATACATTAAATCTTCACCTCTCACATCCTGATAGAGCATAATACTCATAATAATCGATGCATGTAACAGAAGTGTAATCTCGTATATCTTAAGTTTAAAAATGATTTAAGTTATACTTAATTTAATGACTAAGAATAATGTGTCTTTTAAACAATAACATCGTTTCGAACCATCAATAAAAATATATTATTTCGAACAATAATATCTTTCTGAACAAGAGCATTATCTTAAACTAATAAAAATGACACACTTAACAAACACATGCAGTTACATTCCAAACAATTACAAGCCAACACACGAACCTAAAATAAAAGGAGTCAACTAACAGTCTTTCAGCTGCTCTTCGCCGCTCACTTTTATTTTCTAATTAATTTTGTCAAAAAAATTGACTCTAGTCAGAAATAGATAAAAATAAAAGGCTGAATCACGCTCGTTTATTTGAATGTTTTCGTCATGCACGTTATCCTGAACGTTATCATACTTTGTATCTCGTATATACACTAAATAAAGCAAATATTCATATTATTACAACTTGTGTTTGCACTAGTTATTTCAAACTTAATATGATATATAATATAAAACATGTACGATATATAAAATATTTTCATTGATAATGCTCGTCACAGTGTATGGTACTATGTAAAACATAGTATGGTACTATATAATATACGTATGATATATAAACATAGTATGATACTATATATAAAGTACTATATAAAATACCTATTTGTTTTTATTTCATTATATCATTTATTGCAGCTCGTTCTCGAGGAATTGTGATTGGGACTCGAAGTTCGTCAAGTGGTATCAGAGCCAGTTCGATAACCACCTTCATGTTTGCGTGAAGTTGTATCTCCAACAATTGCCAATATTATCCACCACATTTGCATTGTGGAAGTTGTATCTCCGACAATCGCCAATCCTCAATAATTCACCCGTTTCACATCAATGATCGACCCAAGCATCATTGTCCTTCTTGAACAAGTGCAAAAGAACAATGAAGCGATATTCCAATGCATGGAGGACAATAACCGACAAGCACGACAAGCCCGTGAACAAGCAGAACTAGCACATCAACAATCCATGCGAAGACTCAAATAATTTCTTGCACTTTTTCGCGAACCTCACAACCAAGACCTAAACCGAGCTAATCATCAGTTTGTGACCAGAATCAAAATTAATCTGATGATCTTCGAGTAGAACTACCTTCCTTTTCAATAAATCATCAACATGAGGAGAAAACATACAAACCAACTTCGACGAGGTTCTCGAGAGTTCTCGAGTTCAACAAATGAGATTGTTGAGTTCTCGAATTCGGTAAACAAGGTTCTCAAGTTTTCTTGTTTGAAAGATGAGGTTCCTGATTTGAGGAGAGAGCATCCCAAGCACTCGAGCACAAAACACAAGATTCTCGAATTTTCGAGTTCGAAAGACACTATTATCAAGTTTTCAGGTTCAATAAGTGGAGTTCTTGAAATAAAAAGTTTTCCTCGAGAACTACAAAAAAGCAAAGAGTTTGAGAAATGACCCGAAGAAGAGAAAGTTTCCGAGGAAGAAATTTATAAGGATGACACCGAGTATGTTTCCAAGTACACCGAGGAAACTTGTGAGGATGATTCCGAGGATAACACCAACCATGTTTCCAACACACCAAGGAAGTCTATGAGAATGATTTCGAGTATGTTTCCGATTGCATCGAGGAGAAGATCTGCGAGTATGATCTCAACTATCTTACCAAAGATGTCGATAAGGAAATACACAAAGCTGATATCGAAAATTTTCTCTAGTCTGAAGAGTTGTCCTGATAATCACGAGACGACATGGAATACTTCGAGTTTGAAGAGTCTCACCAAGAAGCTGTCGAGTATCTCGAGTCCGAAGAGTTCCATCAACAATACAAAGACGGATTGGTCGAGTTTGAACCCAAAGAAGAGTACTATGAACTAGTCGAGCTTGAACCACGACCTACACCAGCTCCTTCTTCGAATCTACCCCAACCTGTTTATTTTTGCAACCACCTCCACCACCCGAGCCACCTCCTGAATTGTCATCAGTACCAAAGCTAGTAAAATACAAGCTTGAGGTCAACCACCTTCACTTCTAAATTATTATATATATTATTAAAATGTTTCATAGATACCTCAGTCGATATCGACTATCGATACATATGTTATTATGCACATTGTTTGATTTATTATACATATTATTTTTGTACTGAAAAAATATTACGCATGTTAACAAAATAGCATCTATAATTACTCAAATAACATGCATAACTACTTTAGTAAAAAAATAACGTTCATAATAATTCAAATAACATACATAAATATTTCAGTACAAAAAATAACATGAATAATAACTAAAATAATGTGCATTGTAACTCAAACAAAATCAATAATAATATGCGTGTCGATAATTCGATATCGATTGTGGTATCTATGTATCAACTCTCATATATTACTAGACATACGCTCGCGCTCTGCGCGAAAAAGTTAAATTTTTAAACTTTCATATTACAATAATAAAATTATAACAAACCGTTTTAATAATAAAAAAGCAACTCGAAAAATTGCTACATTGAAATCACTATAGCAATGCTACAACAAAAATATTATTTACAACCAGTGTGACAACTACAACTATGTTAAAAAAAAAGGATTATGAGTCCACTGCCGCCGAAATTTGATATTATAAACAAATAAAAATGCAAAAATACCACTATAGAAAAATTCGAGCAGAAATCACCAAAATAGACAATCTGCTATCTCTGATAGCGGACCGTTTGTCCTCCAACAGAGACAGCAGACCAAAATGGGCCCCACCACGGACGCAAAATCTATTATCCTTTCTCTTTTCTCTTTTCTCGCGTGGTGGGGCTCATTTTGGTCCGCTGTCTCTATTGGAGAACGAATGGTCCGCTATCAGAGATAGCAGACTGTCTAATTTGGTGATTTATGCTCGAATTTTTCTATAATGGTGTTTTTGCATTTTTATTTGTTTATAATGAAAAATTACGACCACTGTCGAGTAGAAAAAACAGGAGGATCGACACAATTTACAAGACAACATCTGATGGGACATAATGTTGACAGGAAAATTTCATGCTTGTTGCTAGGAGCGAAGAACGGAGGATTATGCGGATGTAAAGTGCCAAAGCCAAAAGATTATTGTTGAAATTTTAATGCTGCTAATCATTGATTCTTGCTAGTGTTGTGAACATCGGCCATTGATTCTTGCTTTTTTTCAACGCCAAAGGAAACATTCCAGACCCAGAACGTTGTTTTTTCATTAATAAAAATATTATTAATTTAATACATGAATTAGATTATATTTAGATAATTTTCATAACAACTTCGATAGCACTCGTCGAGATCGTAATTAATTTTTTTGTCGTCGCAAGCCATCAAGTTGTAGATATTCGAGACTACTTCCATCGCGTCGAGTCTGATTTGCGATCGGAGAAACGAACGACTCAAAATTGATTCTGACGCAAACTCATCACAAAAAATCACTAATTAAGACATAAGTTGAATATGCGTCAAATTTGAGATGCATATTCCTTTGATCGCAAATCGAACTTGACAAGATGGAAGTAGACTCGAATATCTACAACTCGATGGCCTGCGACGATAAAAAAAAACTAATTACGATCTCGATGAATGCTATTGAAGTTTGTAGAAAAAATATACTAATAATACTTAATATTTTTTGTAACAACTTAGACTATGCTCGTCAGGATCATAATTAAAAAAAATTATCATCGTAAGCAATGGAATTCTAGATACTTATGATTAAAGATATTAATATTTTAATTCATGAATTAGATTCTATTTAAGTAAGTTTGTATAATAACTTCAGCTGCACTCGTCGGGACTATAATTAGTATTTTTTATTGTCGCAAGTCATCGAACTGTAGATATATGAGTCTACTTCCACAGCGTCGAGTTTGATTTGTGATAGGAGAAACAAGTGATTCAAAATTGATTCTGACGCAAACTCATGATAAAAATATTACTAATTAAGACATAAGTTGAAGATATAATCAAATTTGAGATCCCGACGATAAAAAGAATTTAATTATGATCTCGACGAGCATAGTCGAAGTTGTTACAAAAAATATTAAGTATGATTAGTATATTTTTTTCTACAAACTTTGATAGCGCTCGTCAAGATCGTAATTAGTTTTTTTTATCATCGCAAGCCATCGAGTTGTAGATATTCGAGTCTACTTTCATCTCGTCGAGTCCGATTTGCGATCAGACGAATGTACATCTCAAATTTGATTCATATTCAACTTATGTCTTAATTAGTGGTTTTTTATGATGAGGCTGCGTCAGAATCAATTTTGAGTCGCTCGTTTCTCCGATCGCAAATCAAATTCCACACGATGGAAGTAGACTCAAATATCTATAGCTCGATGGCTTGCATTGATAAAAAAAATAATTACGATCTCGATGAGTGCTGTCGAAGTTGTTACGAAAATTACCTAAATTGTAATCTAATTCATGAATTAAATTAATAATATTTTTATTAATATAAAAAAACATTCTTGGTCTTGAATGTTTCCTTTGGCATTGGAAAAAAAGAATCAATGGACGGTGTTCGCAATTCCGGTCATTTCTATTTTTTGTGATTTTGCACCAATCTTTATTTCTATTTATAATTTATTTATTAAATTTCTAATATTAAAAAAATCGGTTCCTGTCCTAATACATTGACAAATGGGATTATAGAGCCCGATTTTTTTAATAATTGAAATTAAATTTGAACAAAAAGATTACCTGAAAAGCTTTAAAAATAGAAAATACCTATATTGGCAACACTGGCCTTTTGTAAAAGTCAAAAGGCCAGGGTTGCCAACCCTGACCTCTCACTTGTATATGTTGGATTAAACTCATCTCTTGTTTGACAATTTGCACAACAATTAAGTACTAACCATGCACATAAGTTTTGATGAAGATGCATGTTAAAACATGTACATACTGATGTCAAACAATGCTCAAACATGCCCTAGACAAGTCAAGACATGCTGAAGTCAACAAGGAAATGTTTCACAGTGTCAAACAGAGCACAATATTACCATAACGCTCCAGAACCCGTCACAACAGGTCAGTAACCCGTCACAACAGGTCAGGAGGAGGGAGAGGCAACAACAACTGAGTTTTCCCCAGCGCAGCGTTACTGTAACGATTAGCCAAGGCGTCATAACGCCTCCCAACCCGTTATAACGGGTTCCAAAGCGTTAATACGGGTTCTTGCAGGAATTGGTCCACATGACAGTTGCACAAGAGAAGAAGGGCATTTCTGGAAGTTGCTCAAGGCGTTATAATGCCTTTTCCAATGTGTTATAGAGTCTGTGTAATGCCAGGGAGTAATTTGAAGGTTCCCAAATCTCAAGAAATGCCCAGTCTATATAAATGATGCAAAAACGAACCAGCAGGATATCCAAACACCCTCCATAAACTTCCAAGCATCAAATTGAGCACTACAAAGAGCCTAATTCAAGTCTCCTCCAGATACCTAGAGAGCATTAGGATAACTTATATTCTCTTATTGTATATTTGAGAACAAATCCTTAGCTAGATTTTAGCCATTGGTGCACCACTACGAAGAAGCGTAGATACCACTCTAAGCGCTTCATGACTGATTACTTCATTTATGGTTGGTAAACATTCAACAAAACACCACAAAGCATCTTAGAATGTTTACCACCCATACATAAAGTAATAGGATAAAAAAACACTTCTCATAATAGGATAAGATGCTTTGTGGTGTCTTCTCCAAATCAGATATGAAGTATTTAAGCTCTTAGAGTGGTATTCTATGCTTCTCGTGCAAGGATAAGATGCTTTGTAGAGTTTTCTTGAATGGTTCCCACCCATAAATGATGTACTCGGATAAGAAATACTTCTCGTATTAGGATAAGATGCTTTGTGGTGTTTTCTTGAATGTTTACCACCCATAAATGAAGTAATCAGATATGAAGCACTTAGAGTGGTATCCTATGCTTCTTCGTGGTGTTTTCAAGAAAGGTTTAGAGTTTTCTTGGAAGATTACCATTCATAAATGAAGTAATCCGATCAGAAACACTTCTCGAGTAAGATAAGATGGTTTTTGGTGTTTTATTGAATATTTTCCACACATACATGAAGTAATCGGATCAGAAACACTTCTCGTGGTTGGATAGGATGCTTTGTAGTGTTTTATTGAATGGTTATGACTCATAAATGAAGTAATTGGATCAGAAACGCTTCTCGTGCTAGGATAAGATGCTTTGTAGAGTTTTCTTGAATGGTTACCACCCATAAATGAAGTAAAAAGAGATTAAGCTCTTGGAGTGGTATTCTATGCATCTTCATTATAGTTTCATGAAAGGTTTAAAGTTTTCTTTGAAGGTTACCACTCATAAATGAAGTGATAAGATCAGAAACACTTCTCGTAGTAGGATAAATTGCTTTGTGGTATTTTCTTGAATGTTTACCGCCCATAAATGAAATAATCAGATATGAAGCACTTAGGTATTCTATGCCTTTTGTTGTAGTTTCATGATAGGTTTCATAAAACAAGTAATCAGATCAGAAACACTTCCGTCATACGATAAGATGCTTTGGGGTGTTTTATTGAATGGTTACCACCCCTAGATGAAGTAATCAGAAAAAAAAAACACTTCGCCTAGTAGGATAAGATGCTTTGTGGTGTTTTCCTGAATTGTTACTACCCATAAATGAAGCAATCGGATCAAAAACACTTCTCGTAATAGGATAAGATGCTTTGTGATGTTTTCTTTATTGGTTACCACCCATCAATGAAGTACTAAGATCAGAAACACTTCTCGTAGTAATATAATATGCTTTGTGGTGTTTTGTTGAATGTTTACCAATCATAAATGAAGTAATCAGTAATGAAGCGCTTAGAGTGGTATCTACGCTTCTTCGTGGTGGTTTCTAGAAAGATTTGGAGTTCTCTTGAAAGGTTACCATCCATAAATGACGTACTCAGATCATACTTCTCGTAGTAGGATAAAATGTTTTATAGTGTTTTCTTGAATGTTTACCACCCATACATAAATTAATAGGATAAAAAGCACTTCCTAATAGGATAAGATGCTTTGTGGTGTATTCTTGAATGTTTACCACCCATACATTAAGTAATAGGATAAAAAGCAGTTCTCCTAAAAGGATAAAATGCTTTGTGGTGTCTTATTGAATGTTTACTACCCATACAATAAGTAGTAGGATAAAAAACACTGGTTTGTGGCAAACATTCAATAAAACACTACAAAGAATCTTATCCAACCACGAGAAGTTTTATGATCTGATTACTTCATCTATGGGTGACAAACATTCAATAAAACACCACAAACCATCTTATCTTACTCGAGAAGTGTTTTTGATCAGATTACTTCATTTTTGAGTGGTAATCTTCCAAGAAAACTCTAAACATTTCTTGAAAACACCACGAAGAAGCATAAAATACCACTCTAAGTGCTACATATTTGATTACTTCATTTATGAGTGGTAAACATTCAAGAAAAAACCACAAAGCATCTTATCATGCTACGAGAAGTATTTCTGATCTGAGTACTTCATTTATGGGTGATAACCATTCAAGAAAACTCTACAAAGCATCTTATCCTTGCACGAGAAGTGTTTCTGATCCGATTACTTCTTTTATGGGTGGTAACAATTCATGAAAACACCACAAAGCATCTTATTCTATTATGAGAAGTGTTTTTATCCTATTACTTAATGTATGGGTGGTAAACATTCAAGAAGACACCAAAAAACATCTTATCCTATTAGGAGAAGTGTTTTTTATCCTAATACTTTATGTATGGGTGGTAAACATTTAAGAAAACACCACAAAACATCTTACCCTACTACGAGAAATGTTTCTGATTTGAGTACGTCATTTTTTGGTCGGAACCTTTCAAGAGAACTCCAAATCTTTCAGGAAACCACCACGAAGAAGCGTAGATACCACTATAAGCGCTTCATGACTGAGTACTTCATTTATGATTGGTAAACATTCAACAAAACACCACAAAACATATTATCCTGCTACGAGAAATGTTTCAGATCCGAGTATTTCATTGCTGGGTGGTAACCATTCAAGAAAACACCGCAAAGCATCTTATCCTATTACGATAAGTATTTTTGATCCAATTGCTTCATTTATGGGTAATAATAATTCAAGAAAACACCACAAAGCATCTTATCCTACTCGGCGAAGTGTTTTTTATCCGTTTACTTCATCTATGGGTAGTAATCATTCAAAAAAACACCCCATAGCATCTTATCCTATGACAGAAGTGTTTCTGATCTAATTACTTCATTTATGAGTGGTAACCTTCCATGAAAACTCTAAACCTATCATGAAACCACAACAAAAAGCATAGAATACCAATATAAGTGCTTCATATCTGATTATTTCATTTATGGGCGGTAAACATTCAAGAAAATACCACAAAGCAATTTATCCTGCTACGAGAAGTGTTTCTGATCTGATCACTTGATTTATGAGTGGTAACTTTCAAAGAAAACTTTAAACATTTCATGAAACTACAACGAAGATGCATAGAATACCACTCTAAGAGCTTAATGTCTTATTACTTCATTTATGAATGGTAAGCATTCAATAAAACACAACAAAGCATCTTATCCTGCTACTAGAATTTTTTTTGATCCAAGTACTTCATTTATGGGTGGTAACCATTCAAGAAAACTCTACAAAGCATCTTATCCTAGCACGAGAAGTGTTTCTGATCCGATTACTTCATTTATGAGTGATAACCATTCAATAAAACACTACAAAGCATCCTATCCAACCACGAGAAGTGTTTCTGATCTGATTACTTCATCTATAGGTGGCAAACATTCAATAAAACGCCACAAACAATCTTATCATACTCGAGAAATGTTTTTGATCAGATTATTTCATTTATGAGTGGTAATCTTCCAAGAAAACTCAAAACATTTCTTGAAAACACCACGAAGAAGCATAAAATACCACTCTAAGTGCTACATATCAGATTACTTCATTATGGGTGGTAAACATTCAAGAAAACACCACAAAGCATCTTATCCTGCTACGAGGAGTATTTCTGATCCGAGTACTTCATTTATGAGTGGTAACCTTCCAAGAAATATCTAAACCAATCACGAAACTACAACAAAACGCATATAATACCAATCTAAGTGCTTCACATCTGATTATTTCATTTAAGGGCGGTAAACATTCAAGAAAATACCACAAAGCAACTTATACTGCTACGAGAAGTGTTTCTGACCTGATCACTTCATTTATGAGTGGTAACCTTCAAAGAAAACTTTAAACCTTTAATGAAACTATAACGAAGATGCATAGAATACCACTCTAAGAGCTTAATGTCTTATTACTTCATTTATGGATGGTAAATATTCAATGATACACCACAAAACATCTTATTCAGCTACTAGAAGTTTTTCTGATCCAAGTACTTCATTTATGGGTGATAACCATTCATGAAAAACTCTACAAAGCAACTTATCCAAGTACAAGAAGTATTTCTGATCCGATTACTTCATTTATGAGTGGTAACCATTCAATAAAACACTACAAAGCATCTTACCCAACCACGAGAAGTGTTTCTGATCCGATTACTTCATCTGGGTGGCAAACATTCAATAAAACACCACAAACCATCTTATACTACTCGAGAAGTGTTTATGATCTGATTACTTCATTTATGAGTGGTAATCTTCGAAGAAAACTCTAAACCATTTTTGAAAACACAACGAGGAAGCGAATACCAATAAAGTGCTTCTTATATGATTACTTCATTTATGGGTGGTAAACATTGAAGAAAACACCACAAAGCATCTTATCCTGCTACGAGAAGTGTTTCTGATCCGAGTACTTAATTTATGGGCGCAAACCTTTAAGAAAACTCCAAACCTTTCGGAAAACCACCGCGAAGAAGCATAGAATACCACTCTAAGCGCTTCATGACTGATTACTTCATTTTTGGTTGGTAAACATTCAACAAAACACCACAAAGCATCTTATCATGCTCGAGAAGTGTTTCTGATCGAATTACTTCATTGCTGGGTGGTAACCATTCAAGAAAACACCGCAAAGCATCTTATCCTATTACGAGAAGTGTTTTTGATCTGATTGCTTCATTTATGGGTAGTAACGATTCAACAAAACACCACAAAGTATCTTATCATACTAGGCGAAGTGTTTTTTATCAGATTACTTCATCTATGGGTGGTAACCATTCAATAAAATACCCCAAAGCATCGATAACGAAAGTGTTTCTGATCTAATTACTTTATTTATGAGTGGTAACATTCCAATAAAACTCTAAACCTATCATGAAACAACAACAAAAACCATAGAATACCACTCTAAGTGCTTCATATCTGATTACTTCATTTATGGGTGATAAACATTAAAGAAAACATCACAAAGCATCTTATCCTGCTACGAGAAGTGTTTCTGATCCGAGTACTTCATTTATGGGTGGTAACAATTAAAGAAAACACCACAAAGCATCTTATCCCACTACAAGAAGTGTTTCTGATCTGAGTACGTCATTTATGGGTGGTAACCTTTAAAGAGAACTCCAAATCTTTCTGAAAACCACCACGAAGAAGCGTAGATACCGCTCTAAGCGCTTCATGACTGATTACTTCATTTATGGTTGGTAAACATTCAACAAAACACCACAAAGCATCTTATTATATTATGAGAAGTGTTTTTTATCCTATTATTTAATGTATGGGTTGTAAACATTCAAGAAGACACCACAAAGCATCTTATCCTAATACGAGAAGTGTTTCTGATCTAAGTACGTCATTTATGGGTCGTAACCTTTAAAGAGAACTCCAAATCTTTCAGGAAACCACCACGAAGAAGCGTAGATACGACTCTAAGCGCTTCCTGACTAAGTACTTCATTTATGATTGGTAAACATTCAACAAAACACCACAAAGCGTATTATCCTACTACGAGAAGTGTTTCTGATCCGAGTACTTCATTGCTGGGTGGTAACCATTCAAGAAAACTCCGCAAAACAAATTATCCTATTATGAGAAGTATTTTTGATCTAATTGCTTCATTTATGGGTAGTAACAATTCAAGAAAACACCACAAAGCATCTTATCCTACTAGGTGAAGTGTTTTTTATTTGATTACTTCATCTATGGGTGTTAACCATTCAATAAAACAACCCAACGCATCTTATCCTACGACGGAAGTGTTTTTGATCTGATTACTTCAGTTATGAGCAGTAACGTTCGAATAAAACTCTAAACATTTTATGAAACTACAACAAAAGGCATAGAATACCACTCTAAGTGCTTCATATCTGATTACTTCATTTATGGGTGGTAAACATTCAAGAAAACACTACAAATCATCTTATTCTAACAGAAGAAGTGTTTCTAATCTGATTACTTCATTTATTGTTGGTAACAATTCAAGAAAACACCACAAAGCATCTTATCCTATTAGGAGAAGTGCTTTTTATCCTATTACTTCATGTCTGAGTGGTAAACATTCAATAAAACACCACAATGCATCTTATCCTGCTACGAGAAGTGTTTCTGATCTGAGTACTTCATTTATGGGTGGTAACATTTCCAGAAAACTCAAAACCTTTCAGGAAACAACCACAAAGAAGCGTAGAATACCACTCTAAGCGCTTCATGACAGATTATTTCATTTATTGGTGGCAAACATTCAAGAAAACACCACAAAGCATCTTATCCTACTACGAGAAGTATTTCTTATCCGAGTACTTCATTTATGGGTGATAACCATTCAAGAAAACTCTACAAAGCATCTTATCCTTGCACGAGAAGTGTTTCTGATCCGATTACTTCTTTTATGGGTGGTAACAATTCATGAAAACACTACAAAGCATCTTATTCTATTATGAGAAATGTTTTTTTATCCTATTACTTAACGTATGGGAGGTAAACATTTAAGAAGACAACACAAAGCATCTTATCATATTATGAGAAGTGTTTTTTACACTATTACTTTATGTATGGGTGGTAAACATTCAAGAAAACATCACAAAGCATCTTATATTACTACGAGAAGTGGTTATGTTATAAGTACGTCATTTATGGGTGGTAACCTTTCAAGAGAACGTTATGTTATGAGTACGTTATGTTATGAGTACGTCATCTTATATTACCACTCTAAGCGCTTCATGACTGATTACTTCATTTATGGTTGGTAAACATTCAACAAAACACCACAAAGCATCTTATTCTATTGTGAGAAGAGTTTTTTTTATCCTATTACTTAATGTACGGGTTGTAAACATTCAAGAAGACACCACAAAGCATCTTATCCTAATACGAGAAGAGTTTCTGATCTGAGTATGTCATTTATGGGTCGTAACCTTTCAAGAGAACTCCAAATCTTTCAAGAAACCACCACAAAGAAGCGTAGATACCACTCTAAGCGCTTCATGACTGGATACTTCATTTATGATTGGTAAACAACAAAACACCACAAAGCATATTATCCCTACTACGAGAAGTGTTTCTAATCTGAGTACTTCATTGCTGGGTGGTAACCATTCAAGAAAACACTGCAAAACATCTTATCCTATTACGAGAAGTGTTTTCGATCCGATTGCTTCATTTATGGGTAGTAACAATTCAAGAAAACACCACAAAGCATCTTATCCTACTAGGTGAAGTGTTTTTTATTCGATTACTTCATCCATGGGTGTTAACCATTCAATAAAACACCCCAAAGCATCTTATCTTACGACAGAAGTGTTTTTGATCTGATTACTTCAGTTATGAGCGATAACCTTCGAAGAAAACTCTAAACCTTTTATGAAACTACAACAAAAGGCATAGAATACCACTCTAAGTGCTTCATATGTGATTACTTCATTTATGGGTGGTAAGCATTCAAGAAAACACTACAAATCATCTTATTCTACCAGAAGAAGTGTTTCTAATCTGATTACTTCATTTATGGGTGGTAACAATTCAAGAAAACACCACAAAGCATCTTATCCTATTAGGAGAAGTGTTTTTTATCCTATTACTTCATGTCTGAGTGGTAAACATTCAATAAAACACCACAAAGCATCTTATCCTGCTTCGAGAAGTGTTTCTGATCTGAGTACTTCATTTATGGGTGGTAACCTTTCAAGAGAACTCAAAACCTTTCAGGAAACAACCACAAAGAAGCGTAGAATACCACTCTAAGCACTTCATGACTGATTAATTCATTTATTGGTGGCAAACATTCAACAAAACACCACAAAGCTTCTTTACCTATTACGAGAAGTGTTTCTGATCCGAATACTTTATTGTTGGGTGGTAACCATTAAAAAAATACCACAAAACATCTTATTCTACTACTAGAAGTGTTTCTTATCACCATACTTCATTTATTAGTGGTAACATTGCAGGAGATCTCCAAACCATTCAGGAAACATCCTTGACGAAGCATAGAATACCACTCTAAGCGCTATTGTCTGATTACTTCATTTATGGGTGGAAAACATTCAAGAAAACACCAAAAAACATTTTATCCTGCTACGAGAAGTGTTTCTGACCCGAGTACTTCTTTTATGGGTGTAACCATTCAAGAAAACACCACAAAACATCTTATCATACTACGAGAAGTGTATTTGTATGATTACATCATTTATGTGTGGTAACCTTCCAAGAAAACTCTAAACCCTTCATGAAACGACCAGAAGAAGCATATAATACTACTCTATGTGCTTCATGTCTGATACTTCATTTATGGGTGGTAAATATTCAAATAAACACCACAAAGCATCTTATCCTGCTACGAGAAATGTTTCTGATCCGAGTAGTTAATTTATGGGTGGAAACCTCTCAAGAAAACTCCAAACCTTTCGGGATACCACCGCGAAGAAGCGTAGAATACCACTTTCAATGCTTCACGTCTGATTACTTCTTTTATTGGTGATAACCATTCAAGAAAATACCAAAAAGCATCTTATCCTACTACGAGAAGTTTTTTGAGATGATTACTTCATTTATAGGTGGCAACAATTCAAAAAAATACCACAAATAATCTAATCCTATTTGGAGAAGTGTTTTTTAGCCAATTACTTAATCTATGGATGGTAACCATTCAATAAAACACCACAAAACATCTTATCCTACTACGAGAAGTGTTTCTGATTTGATTACTTCTTTTATGAGTGGTAATCTTCCAAGAAAACTATAAACCTTTCCTTAAATTACCATGAAGAAGCATAGAATACAACTCTAAGTGCTTCATATCTTATTACTTCATTTATGGGTGCTAAACATTAAAAAAACACAACAAAGCATATTATCCTGCTACGAGAAGTGTTTCTGATCCGAGTACTTAATTTATGGGTTGAAACCTTTCAAAAAAACTCCAAACCTTTCGAAAAACCACCGCAAAGAAGCATAGAATACCACTCTAAGTGCTTCATGTCTGATTACTTCATTTATGAGTCATAAACATTCAAGAAAATAACACAAATCAACTTATCCTACCAAAAGAAGTGTTATTGATTCGAGCACTTCTTTTATGGGTGGCAAACATTCATGCAAACAACACAAAGCTTCTTATCCTATTAGGAGAAGTATTTCTTATCATATTATTTCATCTAAGGGTGGTAATCATTCAATAAAACACAATAAAGCATCTTATCCTACTACGAGAAGTGTTTTTGATCTGAGTTCTTCATTTATGGGTGGTAACCATTCAAAAAAACACTACAAAGCATCTTATCCTTCCACGAGATGTGTTTCTGATCTGATTACTACATTTATGGGTGGTAACAATTCAAGAAAACACCACAAAGCATCTTATCCTATCAGGAGAAGTACTTTTTATCCTATTACTTTACGTATGGGTGGAAAACATTCCATAAAACACCAAAAAGCATCTTATCCTACTACGAGAAGTGTTTCTGATCTGAGTACGTCATTTATGGGTCGTAACCTTTCAAGAGAACTCCAAATCTTTCAGGAAACAACCACAAAGAAATGTTTCTAATATGATTACTTCATTTATGGGTGGTAACAATTCATGAAAACACCACAAAGCATCTTATCCTATTAGGAGAAGTGTTTTTTTATCCTATTACTTCTTGTCTGGGGTGGTAAACATTCAATAAAATACCACAAAGCATCTTATCCTGCTACGAGAAGTGTTTCTGATCTGAGTACTTCATTTATGGGTGGTCACATTTCAAAAGAACTCCAAACCTTTCGGGAAACAACCACAAAGAAGCGTAGAATACCACTCTAAGCGCTTCATGACTGATTAATTCATTTAAGGGTGGGAAACATTCAACAAAACACCACAAAGCTTCTTTACCTACTACGAGAAGTGTTTCTGATCCGAATACTTCATTGTTGGGTGGTTACCTTTCAAGAAAACTCCAAACCTTTCGAAAAACCACCGCGAAAAAGCATAGAAAACCACTTTAAGTGCTTCATGTCTGATTACTTCATTTATGTATCGTAAACATTCATGAAAACAACACAAAGCAGCTTATCCTGCCAAAAGAAGTGTTATTGATTCGAGCACTTCTTTTATGGGTGGCAAACATTCCACAAAACACCACAAAGCATCTTATCATGCTACGAGAAGTATTTCTGATCTGAGTACTTCATTGTAGGGTGGTAAACATTCAAGAAAACACCAAAAAGTATCTTAACCTACTACGAGAAGTGTTTCTTATCATAATACTTCATGTCTTTTTACTTTATTTATGGGTGGTAATCATTCAAGAAAATACTACAAAACATCTTATCCTACCACGAGAAGTGTTTCTGATTCGATTTTCATTTATGGGTGGTAACAATTCAAGAAAACACCACAAAGCATATTATCATACTACGAGAAGTGTTTCTGATCTGATTACTTTGTTTATGAGTGGCAATCTTCCAAGAAAACTCTAAACCTTTCATGAAATTACCACGAAGAAGCATAGAATATCACTCGAAGTGCTTCATATCTGATTACTTCATTTATGGGTGCTAAATATTCAAAAAAACACGACAAAGCATCTTATCCTGCTACGAGAAATGTTTCTGATCCGAGTAGTTAATTTATGGGTGGAAACCTCTCAAGAAAACTCCAAACCTTTCGGGATACCACCGCGAAGAAGCGTAGAATACCACTCTCAGTGCTTCACGTCTGATTACTTCTTTTATTGGTGATAACCATTCAAGATAATACCACAAAGCTTCTTATCCTACTAAGGGAAGTGTTTCTGATCTAAGTACTTCATTTATGGGTGGTAACTATTCAAGAAAACACCACAAAGTATCTAATCCTATTAGGAGAAGTGATTTTTAGCCAATTACTTCATCCATGGATGGTTAACATTCAATAAAACACCCCAAATCATCTTATCCTACTACAGAAGTGTTTCTGATCTGATTACTTCATTTATGAGTTGTAATCTTCCAAGAAAACTCTAAATCTTTCATGAAATTATCACGAAGAAGCATATAATACCACTGTAAGTGTTTCATATCTGATTACTTCATTTATAGGTGGTAAACATTAAAAAAAACACCACAAAGCATCTTATCCAGCTATGATAAGTGTTTCTGATCCGAGTACTTAATTTATGGACGCAAACCTTTCAACAAAACTCCAAACCTTTCGGAAAACCACCGCGAAGAAGCATAGAATACCATTCTAAGTGCTTCATGTCTGATTACTTCATTTATGGGTTGTAAACATTCAAGAAAACAACACAAAGCAACTTATCCTGCCAAAAGAAGTGTTTTTTATTCGAGCACTTCTTTTATGGGTGGCAAACATTCAGGCAAACAACACAAAGCTTCTTATCCTATTAGGAGAAGTGTTTCTTATCAGATTATTTCATCTAAGGGTGGTAATCATTCAATAAAATACAACAAAGCATCTTATCCTACTACGAGAAGTGTTTCTGATCTGAGTACTTCATTTATGAATGGGAACCATTCAAGAAAACACTACAAAGCATCTTATCCTACCACAAGAAGTGTTTCTGATTTGATTACTTCATTTATGGGTGGTAACAATTTCAAGAAAACACCACAAAACATCTTATCCTATTAGGAGAAGTGCTTTTTATCCTATTACTTCATGTATGAGTGGTAAACATTCAAGAAAACACCACAAAACATTTTATCATACTACAAGAAGTATTTCTGATCTGAGTACTTCATTTATGGGTGGTAACCTTTCAAGAGAACTCCAAACCTTTCAGGGAATCACCATGAAGATGCGTAGAATACCACTCTAAGCGCTTCATGATTGATTAGTTCACTTATGGGTGGTAAACATTCAACAAAACACCACAAAGCATCTTATCCTGCTACGAGAAGTGTTTCTGATCCGAGTACTTCATTGTAGGGTGGTAAACATTCAAGAAAACACCACAAAGCATCTTAACCTACTTCGAGAAGTGTTTCTTATCATAATACTTCATGTATAGATGGTAACCTTTCAAGAGAACTCCAAACCTTTCAGGAAACATCCTTGACGAAGCGTAGAATATCACTCTAAGCGCTTCATGTCTTTTTACTTTATTTATGGGTGGCAAACATTCAAGAACATCACAAAGCATTTTATCCTGTTACGAGAAGTGTTTCTGAATCGAGTACTTCATTTATGGGTGGTAACCATTCATGAAAACACCACAAAGTATCTTTTCATACTACGAGAAGTGTATCGTATGATTACATCATTTATGTGAGGTAACCTTCCAAGAAAACTCTAAACCTTTCATGACACCATCACGAATAAGCATAGAATACCACTCTATGTTCTTCATGTCTGATTACTTCATTTATGGATGGTAAACATTCAAGAAAGCACCACAATGTTTATTAGACCAATGCGGATTTCGCCGATGACCTAGTAGATAGGAAGAATACTAGTGGAATTTGCCAATTCTTAGGTAAGTCTTTAGTATCTTGGTCTAGTAAAAAGCAAAGCTCGGTTGCTTTTTCTACGGTCGAAGCGGAGTCTATAGCCACGGGTAGTTGTTGCACAAATTCTATGGATGGTTCAAACTCTTAAGGATTATTATTTGCATTTTACCAAGGTACCAATAAAGTCAGACAATACTAGCACTATTATGATGTCTAAAAATCCAATAGTCCATGCTCGAACCAAGCACATAGACATTAGGCACCAATTTATCAAAGATAATATTGAAAAGGAAAGTATAGAACTTGTGTACATTGACACCAAAAATCAAATCGCGGATATTTTTACAAAACCTCATGATACTAACCAACACATTGAGTAAAGATTTAAATTAAGAATGATTGAGATAGCTAATTAATATGTCTCTTGATGATTTCATCACCCCTATTCTCAATGTAAAATCTTATTTGAACTTAATGAATTATGCAATACTTGAAAATTTTATTTCATTAAGGGGGAGCAATATAAAATTTGTTTGACTTGTATGAATATATGTGTGTGTGTGTGTGTGCGCGCTAAATTCAGGGGGCTTGATTGTTCGAGCCATTTGTCATTATTTGGAAAAATGAGGAGAAATGATGATGTGCATCACTTGATATGCATATCTCAAATAGTTTTGCAAATTGCCAACAGGGAGAGTTTGTTGGATTAAACTCATCTCTTGTTTGACAATTTGCAAAATAATTAAGTACTAACCTTGCACATAAGTTTTGGTGAAGATGCAGGTTAAAACAGGTACATATTGTTGTCAAACAATGCTCAAACATGTCCTAAACAAGATAAAACATGCTCAAATAATCAAGAGAAGGCTTCGCAGTGCCAAACAGAGCACAACATTACCATAACGCTCTAGAACCCATCACAACGGGTCAGCAACCCGTCATAGCGGGTGTCCAACAACGGGTCAGGAGGAGAGAGAGGCAGCAGCAGCATGGGTTCCCCAAGCGTAATAATGGGTTCTTGCAAGAATTGGCCCGCATGACAGTTGCACAAAAGAAGAAGATCATTTCTGGAAGTTGCTCAAGGCGTTATAACGCCTTCCCCAATGTGTTATGGAGTATGTATAATGCCAAGGAGTAATTTGAAGGTTCCAAGATCTCAAGAAGTGCCCAGCCAATATAAAAGATGCAAAAACGAACCAGCAGGGTATCAAACACCCGCTATAAGCTTCCAAGCATCAAATTGAGTACTACAAAGAGCCTAATTCAAATCTTCTCCAGCTACCTAACCTAGAGAGCATTAGGACAACTTCTATTCTCTTATTGTCTATTCGAGAACAAAACCTTAGCTAGATTTTAGCCTTTGGTGCACCATATTTGTGTTGTCAAGTGGTGTATCATTGTCCTTGATTGTGTTGTCAATCAGACCTTTTTTATCGTGTAGTGTTGTGTTGCCACATACATTGATCTAGGAGAAGAAGATTGACTTGCTTGTTTAGAAGAAGTTAAATATCAGCTCCGCAATTTGTAAAATAACACTCATTTTATAGTGAAATCATCTCGGAAGGAAGATTTTGTTTCGGGAGACCCGTGGACGTAGGCCTAAGTTGATTGATAGGCTGAACCACATTACATAGCATGTTCTCTTGTTCTCGATTGCTCTCTCTTCACACTCTTTCTCTTTATTACTTTGTTCTTTGTTGATTTGTGATTTGCTCTATTTCTTCTAGAAATTGCTTGCTCTAAATCTTGACTATGTGATTAAGGTCTAAAAATTTTTAATTTGAAATTATTGATTTAAAATGCTTCCACCTAGTAATTTGAGCTTAGTCTTGCGCTTTAAGCCACAACTCTAATTCTAACAGTATAAATTTTGGGAAACTTTTTCTTTATTTTTTTATTAATAAAAATATTATTAATTTAAATGATGAGTTAGATTATATGTAGATATTTTTGCAACAACTTCAGCTACGCTTTTTGAGATCATAAATAGTTTATTTCTATCATCACAATAATTTATTACAAAAACTTATCTAAATACAACACAACTCATAAATTAAAATATTAACGTTCACGTACAGAAGTTAAAATATTTATAACTTACCTGAAAAATAAAGAATAATATTTATAATTCTAAGTGCAAATGTTTGACAATAATGACTTTATTTTTAAACGTTCATGTTTCCATGTTAACATTATAGACGCATGTGTTCAGAGGTACTTCAAATTCCCTTTTATTCTGTTTGAATTTCTAAGTGCCGTCCGATTGCATGAGTCTAAATAACACGTCTAAACGTAAATTATAAAATATGATCATTATCGTCAAAGATTTAAATTAAGAATTATATATGTTATTTTTTATTTTTAGGTTAGTTTTAAAAATAATTCATATTCAAATCAAAAATTTGAATGGACAGTATACGCAACACCGTCCATTTTTCATTTTTGGTTTAGACGGTGTTCACAACACCGGCCTTTTTCATTTTTGGAGATTCTCAAATACTCTTTCTGTTTAAAAAATATTTATTATTTAATTTCAAATTATAGAGAAATCGGTTATAGAGCAACAGCAAAAGACAAAGAATAACGGATATGATTTCATGTATATGTACAAAGGGGTTCATGAATCTGGTTCGTACATTTTATATAAACAGATCAGATCGAATACAAAAAAAATAGCGGATATGATTTCATGTGCAAAGCGATCAAAGAATGTAAACCAACCGAAATTACAATATTTACAATATTTTTAATCAGTAATTAATATATTAATAAAAAAATTAATAAATTCGAATTTTTAAGTTAGAAGGTTGTATTTTGCATATCAACATGTTATATTTATAATTTATTATAAAGATGTAAGTAATAAGTTAATAATTTAAAAGATTAAAAAATATAACATACCCTAATTAATATGAGAAATTATTTCAGTACTCTTAATCACTTACCCCATTTTCATATCCCGCATAGGACGACAAAATATTTCTATTTCTATTTCAGATCTAGACTTATGTCCTTCACTCTCCTTCATCTTTTGTCTTATTCTTATTTTGTCTTATTTTTTTTCGAACTTATTTCTTTCGCTCTCAACTGCATATTTCTTTTTCATTTTTTTTCTTTATCTTCCAACTGCATATTTCTTATTCCTTTTTATCTTTCTTTATCGATGAAAACATTGCTAAATCAATGATTTGCATCGATGAATTGATGAAAATCGTCGATGAATGTTAGGTTTGCAAAGGTGAATCGATGAAATCATTGAAAAACATCGATGAATCGATGAAATATTGAAAAACATCAATGAATTGATGAAAACATCGATGAGTGGTTGAAAAACGTCGATGAATCGATGAAAACATTGAAAAATAACGCTAGTATTATCACATGAGAGGTTAGTATGATTATCAAAGGAGTTAGTATGTCCACGCTCCATGTTCAGACTAGTTGTTTCAAGTTTGTTTTTTTCACTGTTTCAAGTATGTTTTGTACGGAAATGTGCATACTAAATAAAATAGGTATGCATACTAACTAAGAATATGGTCATACTAAGTTCTCTGATGATCATACTAACATCTCATGTATTTATACTAACATCTCAGGTTATACAAATTCAAGAAAGACCAAAAAAGCAATAATTAAAATTCGATAAATCCAGAAAAACATCATTTCAAACATGCGTAACGAGTTGGCTCTAATACCATTTGTTGGACAATTAATTGGTGCAATTCAAGTTACGATATCACATAATAAACTGTTCTCTAGTCTAAAACAATTACAATTCAATGAATTCAAATAATTACATCGTTGCGACATGAATGAAATAAACAAAGAACGAAAGCGTATTTTACTTTCCATCTCCTTCAGTTGTCTCTGATCTTTACTTAAACAACGTCGGAGATATACTTGATCAACTGTCAGCTACTTATGATATCACTAAACTACACCAGAACTATTTCCTCTCATGTGAAATTTAACATGCTACATTCCTAAGCACCAATCTGATTTTCATAGGAGTGTCAAAGACAGAAATAAATAAAATTGAATCCACATGCGAACAACATCCATTAGCTGGGCTACAAAGTGGGAAATATTAATTAATTAATTAACTAAAGAACAACAAAGCACTGGTTGTAGAGAGAACCTGAAATTTATGCTTAGCGTATACATAATAGATGATTGAATTATAATATTGACAGCTAGAGAGTATTGACAAATTAACATGCCATGATTTCCGCTGTCACTCTTTGTTGTCTGAACGCTGTCTATTTATGCATGGCAAGTTGGCAACTCATGTCATGCGGTGCATATATATATATATATATGTCACCAAAAGACATGTTAGCATTCCTTCTCAAAGTGAAAAATTAAAATCCAGTTACGTACCATAATAATAAATTTATTATCGTATTTTTAAGTGCGTCGGTGCCTAACAAAGTGCTGCTCCGTAACTTTATCTGATTAGTACTGGGAAAATATCATCTAGTGCACATTTTTGTATCAAAGGAGTGTGTTTTAATATGAACCGTCGGATTAAGTTCGTATGTTCGGTCATCAAAAGTATGATTCAAGAGGATAATCAGAAACGTCGAAAGTAGATCCGGTGATTTAGACTTATTTTGCACCTCTCTGATGAAAAAATGCATCAGAGGATATGGTTCTAATTTGTACTTGATTTAAGTGACGGAATTAGGTGTGGCTCGAGTGTTTCACAATCTGAGGCGAAATCAGAATTTTCATCAGAGATTTAAGATGTAGAACTTTTTTCAGAGGGGTTTAAAATGTTGCATATTTTTTTTAAAAAATATTCAAATTATAAGCATATTTTTCAGATAAAAATTTCAATTGTATGATAAATTTTGAAACATTTTTGAGGGAGTTGGACTGACATTTTGGCTCAATGTGACTTCGTCACTGCTCGCACCCCTAATAATTTGGTAAGTGTTGTTGATTAGCATTTTATTATTACACATTTTAAGCAATTAAAGGTCATCCCACTTCTCATAATTGTGAAATGTCAAAATTATATGCATATAATAAGTAAGAGGAGACAAATTAAAGGACATCGCACATTTTATTTTGAACTGTGTTTAACAAAATTCAAAAAAGGTCCAACATATAATATTTATTGTAATATCTAAATGCGATAGAGATGTACTTTTTATTGCAATATCTAAATGTAATAGAGATTTTTATAAAATTTTATTTAAATCTATTTATTAAAAAATGTTGTTTCTTAATTCATAGATGTGTTACATGACCTAGCACCTTGCATAGAAGCTTTGTGCAAGATAGTTTCCAATATCTTGTTTGAGAGAGATGTAAAGCATTGTCTTGAGAATTTATTTACATACTCGAAAAATAGTGTAAATTGACAAGGTCTTTGAATGAAATGTTTTATCTAAATCATGAATTAATGACTGGTTTTTTTAGGATTCTTTCCGGTGATGATTATATCATCAACATAGACTAGTAGATAAAGGATTGTGTCTTTACTGTTGATCAGAAAGAGAGATGGGTCCGACTGAGAAGCTATAAAGTTCCTGTTTAGAAGAAACTTCTTCAATTTAGAGAACCAAGCTCTAAGTGCTTGCTTAAGCTCATATAGTGTTTTTTTTAAGTTTGCACATATAATTAGGATGCAAAGGGTCAGAAAAACCTGGAGGTTGCTGCATATAAACATCTTCTTCAAAATCTTAATGTAAAAATGCATTGTTAACATCTAGTTGATGTAAACATCATTGCTTAGAAATGGCAAAGCTGAGAATTACCTTTATGGCGGTAGGAATAATGACCGGACTATGTTTCAAAATAGTTAATTTCTTGTTGATTGTATCATTTTACAACCAGTCTGACTTTGTTTCCCTCAATACTGCCATCAGCCTTGAATTTTGTTTTGAAAAGTCATTTTTCTCCTATGACATGTCCATTGTTAGGTTGAGGAACAAATATTCAGGTTTTGTTTGAGCCAATGCATCAAGCTCTTTTGCCATAGCCTCTCTCTAGTGAGGAAATTTGACATCTTTAGTTAAGGAAGATGGATTTGTGAGAGAATCAAGTTTGTTTGGTATGATGTATAGTTGATGATGAGGAAATCTTTTAGGTCAGAGGGATTGAGTTTTTGTTCTTGTGAGCATTAGGTGAGAAGAAGGGTTAGTTGTAGTGTGAGTTTGAGATGAGGAAGGTAGAGAAGTCTGAGGAGACGACAATAGGGAGAGAGGAGGTATGACAATAGGTTGAGCTAGTAACAATGTAAGAGTATTTGATTTGGGGAGGAGATAGTTTTTGCATCAGAAGATTTTTGGTAAGTGAAGGAAATATCTGCCTCATAAAAAATCACATGTCTAGAGATATACATCCTTTTAGAATCAATTTGAAGACAAAATATCTCTTGTGAAGTTGGAAATACTACATAAAGACACATTTGTCTAACCTTTGTTGAAGTTTATTTTGAGTGTAGGATCTCAAAAGAAGATACCATGTACATCCCAGTACATGAAGAAATTAGTGATTGAGTTGTTGTTTAAACAATTTTTCAAAAGGAGAGGTGGAACTATCAGTGTAAGGGAGCCTATTGATTACAAACACATTGCTTTGAAAAATGAGATCCCGACAGCATAAAGATATGGCAACATGATATATTCAGGCAAGACTTAATTCCACGATATGTTTATGCTTGTGTTCTACAAGCCCATTTTGTTCAGGGGGTACAAGAACATGACACTCTGAATGTGATATTAGAGAATTGGAACATAATTGGTTTAAATCCAATGCCACAATCACACTAAAATGATTTGGTCTGAGCCAAACAATATTCCAATCTTATTTTTAAAAAGGGCAAAGATCTTTGAGACTTCAGATTTACAAGTCAGCAAAATTTACTAAAATTATCTATGAACATTACATAGTGTATGTTGCCTTCTTTAGAAAGTACATGGGCATGACCAAACATCAGAATGAATCAACTCAAGTGGCTAAGAAGTGTAAGAAGTAGAGTTTACAAAAGACAATTTGTGAGCCTTTGCTTTATTGCAATCAGAAGAAACATTGAACTGAGAAGAATCTAGAGAGATTTGCTTAGTTCTCTTTAACTGATCAACTACAACAGATGAACAGCGAGCTAGTCTGCAATGTCAGAGATTAGAAGAAGGAGTGAAGGTAAGAAGTGCATGATGGTTATGGTTGTGTGAGATCTTGTACAAACCATTATGTAATGTGCCATGCGGCGGGACCTTTTGTGTATCCAAATCCTTAACAAGACATGAATCATGTAAGAATTCAATGATGATGTTATCATCCTTGAGCAATTGAGACACATTAAGCAAGCTCTTTGGTAGCTGAGGTACATGAAGTACATTAGTGAGAGAAAGATGTTTGTTGTTAGTGAAAATGATGGAGGTATCTTTATGAGCAATTACTAAATCAGTATCAAAATTAGTACCATTTCCAATATGCACTGCTTTTGCATCATTGTATGGTTGGAAGGATGAAAGATTTTTGATTCGTAACATAGTTGCTCCGAAATCTAAGAACCGACTGGTTTGAGGAATGGCATTGGGCTCTACAATGAGTGCCTGAGGTTGAACATGTGGAGCTTGAGAAGGTTGAGAAGTAAGCATTGAGGTTGTGTACCTCATGTCTAACCTATGTTAGCAGTTTTTAGCAGTGTTACCCCACTTGTCACATATCTGACACAAAGATTGTGATACCTGAGGTTGAGATGATGTGTATTGTCTCCCTTTGCCTCTTTCTTTATAATTGTTTCTTCCCTTATTAGAATTGCCTCTGTACCAATTGTATACAAACTGAGATCCATTTTGTGTTGAATTATGATTTCCAAGTGACTTGTACTGGTGAGCACTAGAATGCAAAGGAGTCTGAAGTATTTGATCTACCTGAGTGTTGACTACCTCGTGCATTTTGACTTTGAGTAGAGGTATGATGTACAACCATGGAGGAAAGAGATATGAGATTTGATTGAAGCCTTGCTTCATGTGCAAGAAGAAGACCATGTAGTTCTGATATAATGGGAAATATAGTTCTCATATTCTGAGCCAAGATCTTATAGAATGTAATGAATCAAATCTTGATCTGAGATGCTAGTGTCAATACTTCTCAATTGATCTGCAAGGAATTGCATGTTTTGGAGAAACTAATAGCATGATGCCCCTCCTTTCTTTGAGGTTTGAAGATGTAGTTTGAGATATAAAATCTTCACCATTGATTGAGTTGAATACATCTCATTGAGGCATCACCAGAAATCAGCCGAGGTCTCACAAGTGGCTACCTGAGCTAGAATAGAGGCAGATATGGAGCTAAAGATCCACGAAAGGATCAATTGATCTTGTCGTTTTCAGAGTTCATACTCTGGATTACTCAATTGTTGTCCGGCATTATTGCTGATAGTTTGAGCTTGTGGAGGTTTGGAGCCATCGATGAATTCTACAAAGCCAAAGCCTCGTAGCACTGGAAGAACTCGAGACGTCCAGAGTAAGTGATTTTCTTGATTGAGATTCGTGTGAATCTGATGCGTGAATCGAATAGGAGTGTTGGATCGATTTGATAGAGGAATAACTATTGAAAAAGCCATTGATGAGCGTGAATTAGAAGATGAAGCTCTGATATCATGAAAGAATAAAAAAAATACAAAAAAATACAGAAATTGAAAGAATAACTATTGTTGCTGGTACACATATTATATCACCGAGGTGGCACACTGGCACTGCATCATGAGGTTCATATCTCAAAAGTGAAAAACCAGACTGTGGTAGGACTGTAGCTCTATTGATAATAAAGCCTTGGAACTGCATCCAATCATGGGTACACTTATCTCTTATTAGCATAATTAATAACAGACTTAAAAAATAGTAGGCTTTTACAAGGTTAATTTTATAAAGAGTTAATATATCATCCCCACTTCATGTTCCCCTCTCACGTCCCCCGCTACGCGACAAAACAGTTACGTGATACAGTATAAAGACTTATAAAATTTAATATAAATATTTCCATGTTAAAATGGAGACTGTCAAATAAAGTATTATGTGTACATTTTCTGAGAAATGAAGACTGTCAAAAGTATAAAGACTTCGAATGTTAATTATAAAGACTTCCACGATACAGTATTCATTGCAGTATATAATTAACAAGAAAATTACAAATAAATAATGTCTTGAGAAATGAAAACTTGACACTTAATATTTATTATAATGAATCCAGTCCAATAGTATAAAGACTACTACATTTGAGTATAAAAACTTACATTTCAGTATATAAAAACTATTACATTTATCATATATGAAGAACGTATAAGAAAAGCTTGTAAGGAGGGACAGTCAGTCGCTTCCTTTTATAAAAGACAACAATCCAACCCAACTTCACTAAGAACAGCAGTGTAACATGTATTTTGTTAAATTACTGTTCTGAGTAACATGGTAGCTGGATAAATATCAACCAAGACTGTATTTATCTCTCTGGTGCAGTGTAACATGTATTTTGTTGTAATAAATATCAACAAAATCACATATAAAAAAGATAAAAACACAAATGGAAACAAAAGAAAGGAGGATAGATATCATGGTAGGCCACCAATATCTCGGAATTCCTAAAGCATATAGTGCCAAAAGCAAGAAGGACACAAAAAAATAATAATAAATTGATAAGTAATGGAGTTGACCAATACCCATTTACATGTACATCTTGCCTTTTTAATATTTATCTGTCTCCCAAAGTCCCACCTATTGGTCCCCGTTACATGCAAAAAGATTTTTTTGATGCCAAAAGAGTAAAAACAAGTAATGGCAAAACAAAAAAAGGAGGCTAATTGTTATCAAAAAAAAGAAAAAAGAAGAAGAGGCTAATCAACGGATACTTAACTTTCACTCAAAGCAGCAAATTGCTCCAAGCAATCTTTAATTGGTCGATGGTATCTGCAGTTATGCTTTTCTTTCTCATGATGATAACTAATTACATAGAGATGTGGTGTTAAGTCAGAAAACAAATTGATTAATTGCTTTATGAATTTTTCATGTAATGCTCCAAACAAATGAGCACTTATATACTTAGATTCAAGAAAAGCATATATTTCTTTCCTGGCACAATCCAAGCATAAAATTAGGTCCCACAAATTTGATTTGAGTTCAAATCTGTACGCTTGCAATGAACCGGAGAACATACTATTTGTCTAAATTCATGTACTCTAATTGAAATAAAATGCTCCATGGAATGACACTATGCGGTCTTGGTCGGTTGGTTCTCACCACCCGAATTAATTGATTAGTCGGCACCAGTGACAGCTTGAATTTATAATTGACAACAATAATTTAAGGAAAATTTTGTTTTATGACACTATAAAATTTGAAATTTGTCAAAATGTCAGTTAGAAAAAAATTGTCAAAATGTCATTATGGACATTTGATCAATACAAAAAAGTGGTGGCATTTTGACAAATTTTTTTTAATGTCATTTTAACAATTTTGAAGTTTTGTAGTAACAAAAAATCAAATGTCCCATAATTTGAGTATCATGTATCCAGTATTCTCGTGATCAATTTTTTTCTTTCTATTTAATTACTAAATTAATTAATCTTTAGTATATAATTTGGTAACTCCGCCTGTGTTGTTTCAACATAGCCGGTCCCAAGTCCGGAAAAGGAGAAAGGTTTTGATAGGCGTGGCGAGCCAACGTAAAAAAATTAGTCACTCCAATGGAAATGAAACCCGATAGACTTTCGTTGGGGCGTAATCCACTTAGCAACGCGCCATATCGAAATCCGGGTATGGTGTTAAATGTGCAAGGACCGAATCGTCACTCCCTTAGTGATGCGCTACATCAGCGCCTAGGTGCAGGGACAAATGAACAAGGGTCTTCGCATTATACTCGACGAGTGCGAGGGGTAAGGAAGCTAGACGAGGATAATAGAATTCATCTAGGTAGTTGGAATATAGGATCCTTAACGAGTAAGCTACGAGAGTTAATTGATATTGCGACTAGGAGACATGTAAATATCATATGTGTTCAAGAGACTAAATGGATGTGTCAGAAGGCAAAGGAGATGAAAAATACTGGTTTTAAGCTCTGATACACAGGAATAGTACGAAACAGGAATTGAGTAGGCGTCTTAATTGACCAGAGTCGATGTTAGGAGACAAGGAGATCGACTTATCTTAGTCAAGTTGGTCGTTGGTGAATTAGTTTTAAACGTCGTTAGTGCGTATGCTCCACAAATAGGTTTGTGTGAGAATGTCAAAAATCAATTTTGGGAAGATCTAGATTAGATGCTTAGAGATGTGCCTAGCGACGAGAAGCTTTTTATAGGAGGAAACTTCAACGGTCATGTTGGTACAACTAGTGGGGATTTTGAAGGAGTGCACGGGGGGATTTGGATATGGTGATAGGAATCAAGAAGGAGAAAATATCTTGAACTTCGTTGCAGCATATGACCTCATGATAGCTAACACCTTCTTTAGAAAGAGACAATTCCATTTAGTTACCTTCGGCAGTGGTCACTTGTCACCACACGAGCCAGATTGATTTTGTTCTTACTAGGAGAGAGGCAAATGAGGTTGCGTAGATTGTGAGATTATACCTGGAGAGGGTGTCGTCCAACAACACAAGCCTGTGGTCTCAAATTTTTGCTTTCGAATACACGCTTGACAGGTCAAAGACATCAAAATATCGATGACGAGATGGTGGAAACTCAAAGGAGATGCCCAACAGGTCTTTAAGAACAAGATGGTCGGCGAAGAAACCTTTAATGAAGACGATTACAAGGCTAATAACATGTGGAAGAAGATGACAACTCACAATGGAAAGGTAGCTATAGAGGTATTCAGAGTGACTAAGGAAAATAAATGTGAACCTAAAGACACTTGGTGGTGGAACGCGAATGTGCAAAAAGCTATCAAGGAGAAGAAGAACTGCTACAAGTGTTTGCATCATGACAATAGTGAAGACAACGTATAAAAGTATAAAACGACCAAAAAGAATGCAAAAAAAGTTGTGAGTGAAGTAAGGGGTCGAGCTTATGAGGATCTATATCATAAGCTAGGTACGAAGGAAGGCGAAAAGGACGTCTATAAGATTGCCAAATTCCGAAAGAAAGACGAGTGACTTGTCAAGTCAAATGTATCAAGGATGAGAAAAATAGACTTTTGGTGAAAGACGACGAGACCAATAACAAATGAAAAGAATACTTCGACAAGTTGTTCAATGGAGAGAATGAAAGCACTATTGTTGAGCTAGATGACTCTTTTGATGACACCAACAGACAATTCGTTTGAAGAATTCAAGTGACGGAGGTGAATGAGGCTTTAAAGAGAATGAAAGTAGGTAAGGTTTTAGGGCATGATAACATCCCGATCGAGGTATGGAGATGCCTTGGAGACATAGAGATAGTATGGCTGACTAAGTTGGTCAATATTTCCAGTTAAACAAAATGTCGGACGAGTGGAGAAGAAGTATATTAGTACATATCTTCAAGAATAAATGAGATATTCAAAGTTGTACTAAATACAGAGGAATCAAGCTTATGAGCCATACAATGAAGCTTTGGAAGAGAGTGATTGAGCATCGTTTAAGAAAGATGACAAGCGTTATGAAAAACCAATTTGGTATTATGCCCGGACGATCGACTATGGAGGTGATTTTCTTGATAAGACAACTGATGGAGAGATATAGAGAGCAGAAGAAGAATTTACATATGATATTTATCGACTTGGAGAAAGCGTATGATAAAGTATCGAGGAAGGTTATGTGATGGGCACTTGAAAAGAAGAAAGTCCTAACAAAGTACGTTAACCTTATCAAGGATATGTATGATAACGTTGTGACTAGTGTCAGAACATGTGATAATGAGACTGATAACTTTCCCATTAAGATAGGATTACATCAAGTGACGGGTTGGAACCTTTATGTGCTTATGTGCTTCTCTGACTGTCTTCTGAGTCATATTGAACAGGAACCCGTTACAACGAGTTGGAAACCCGTTATAACAGGTGGCAATGCCTTCTCCTTCTAACATGTTATGACAGGTTGGGCACCCGTTATGATGGGTTGTTGACCCGTTGTGACGGGTTGAGAAGCGTTATGATAACGCATGGCTCTGTGAATCTCTTGATGTCTTGAGCATGTCTTGACTTATACTAAGCATATTTAAGCATGTTTGAGCATGTGCCAAATCATGTTGTACCTGTGTTAACCTGCAACTTTACCAAAACTCATGTGCAAGGTTAGTAATGATTTGTTTTGCAAATTGACAAACAAGAGATGAGTTTAATCCAACAATATAAATTTGATACCTACGTCCCAACAGACTAAGAAAGTTGTCTCGCAAGTTTACAAGCACACAAATAGCACATGAAAGAGCGCATAAGCATTCTTTTTCAAGCATTTAAACCTGAGAGAGAGTTTATGATATCTATTTTCTAATTGTCGATTTGTGATAACTTTTATTTCTATTTTGTTTGGTGATCTACATTTTATTGTTGACTTGCAAGAAAATTTTCGAAATGTAAATTTGTATATTTGCGAATATGTGAGACAGAAATCTCGATTGTTGATTACAGAAAATCTTGATTGTTTGTTTGCAGAAAACTTTTTGAATTTTGATCCCGAACTTAGAAGATCTGCTCTCAATTTGCATCACTACATCCCGTAAGAAGCCAAGCTCTACGATGAATATGACTGTTTTTGCATATCACGATTGTGCAGCGGTCTGATTTGGAAGTAATATGTTACAGTGTTACCAGTAACAGCTATTAAAGTCGCAGGCGCACAGGGAGGTTCTGGCTCTGCTTTTATGTGGCCAATACAAACAGAGTTGAAACATTTTACTTGATCGGCAAAAAATGACACTAGGATGAGACAAAAATAAGAAACATACATATTGAATACCACGGCCGAGATATTTTCTACCCACGATAACATTTTCTGATTTCATGGATATTTCTGGTTTCGCAACCAACACTGGTTACTGGTATAGTGGTATTATACGTTCGTTCGATGAGGATATTTCGGTGTTGTTTTTACTTGTAGCCTTGCTTTGGCTACAGTGGATCATGACTCTCTTTCTCTCTCGAATATGAAAATATGTACTAGAATATATTTTTTGAGTCAATTATGTTTGAATCATAGAAATAGTTTTTTTCAGTCTTTTTTTTTAGTTCAATAATTCTCTCAAGATCTCAATTATTGTAAAAGAATGTTATCTCTCAGAAACTCTGTAGATTTTTAGATGTCGGTGGGTACATATTCAATTTTTGGGACAAAGTGAGCGAAGCCGAATTAAGTTCATACACATCCTCAACTTATCACGGAAAAGAAGGAACACTACACTACCCACTAAAGTCTAAACAGAGCAAACAAAATTGACATTTCACATTTGAATTATAAATTATTCACGGGTGATCCAAAAGTGTCTCCTCTGGACACCAACAGAATTTCATAACATTTCAGGGCCCACGACGAAACAATACACTGCACTATTGCACTGTGAAAATAAATAAAAAAGAGAGAAAAACCGGAGATTAGCATTGGACGGACAGATTTCATATCCGCTGTTATTCCGAGGGAATAACAGAATTCTGTTATTACATATCTGATCATTCAATTTTGATCTAATAAATAACTTATATAATACAGTAAATTTCGTGCAATTCATCTGTGCCGTTCGTATAAATCTAACGGATACTATTATTCCCTCATAATAACAGCAGATACGGACAAGGAAAAGTTAACCGGATACAAGTAAGAAGTGGCGTCCGCGAAGCAGGGAGTTTGGTGGGTCCCACAACCCCGTATTTCACGGCAGTTGAAGCCTGGCCCCACTTCTTCCGTTACTGAAATCCCTATCCTTCGTTATCTGTAACGGTTTCGCAGTAAACGACAGGAAAAATCCAGTGGTTCGTTAATGTTCGCTATAAAGAATCTCCGTTACCGCCACATCAATTCCTTGAAGATTCAAAATTCTTGCAAGCGGACATACAACGAGCGGTGTGGTCACCCACGGACCCACCTCTTCAGCTCTGCTCTCTATTGATCTCCATCTGCTCAGGTTGTGAAAGAACCAATGTTTTGTGTAACGGGTGTAGAACAGTATTTTAGTGGTTGGAAATGGTTCGCTACACAGAATGAGACATATTTATAAACGAGGAACAAAAGTTATTTGTTTTTTGTGTGACAGCGACGGGAGTCGGTGAAGTGGTCTTGTTGCCCTAATTCAGTTATCCAAAAATTTGAAACTATTCAAACCTCAGCACAAAAATTCAAATGGAATGAGTGATCGGAAAAAAATGGGAAACGGTAGAACTTATCTACAAGGTCCGAACATATAAAAGAAATCTTAATATCATCTGTTTTCGTGATATGTACATATAAAAAAATGATAACATTTTGTCATTTTAGGAAATATCCTTTCTGTTCAAATTATCAAATAATATTAACCTAAGTCAAAAATTTGGATACTCCAAAACAGTGAAATAGTAACATTTTGTCATTTTAGAAAATATTCTTTCTGTTCAAATTATCAAATAGTATTAACTTAAGTCAAAAACTTGAATACTCCAAAACAGTGGGCGGAACCAACGGAGCGGCTAAGGGGGCTCGGCCCTCCTTTTGGCAAAAAAAATTTGAATCTCTTATTTTAATTTTCTAATTAAAATTTTGATTAAAATTGAAAATATTATAAAAAATTAGTATAGTTTGATCAAAATTTAATTTTAATCTTTTATAACATTGAAATTAAACTATATTTGCAAATCGATCATTCTAACTCGATGTTCTGATTCCGCCTTGCTCCAAAAGATGAGTACACGAGATACTCTATCTCATTTGCGTCTTTTAACTCATCAAAATTGATGAAAAATAATTTATTTTAACTTTTGTTG